>JAJLRB010005261.1:0-76763 GCA_020976825.1 Odocoileus hemionus | reverse complement strand
GTGCCGAATGGGTTTTGGAGCATCATAAAGAGATGGTGACATGGCCCTCAGATGAGTCAGACTCAGTGTACGCCGTGTCAATGGCTTTGACCTTCTGTTTTTTGCCATACACATTTAAATCTGCATTAGTGCCATTTGGAGCACCTAAATAACTAATGCATACCTCTCAAGTCACTTTTGATCCAGACAACCAGATTTCTGGGGCAGATTACAGGTAATCATTATATCTATGATGGGAAGTAATTTCCTTTTAAGTTAAATGGCTGTGTGAGCTGTGCATTTCATCAAATACCTTTCCCTAGCTATAATCTGTTCTTTATTAATTTGGAGGTATTTACTTACATGGAATTCAGAGTAAGGGTTGAATGATGGGTGTTAATTATCAATAGATTGGCAGTTGGAAAGAAATGAAGGTAATGAGAAAGTATTGTCCTAGAGGGAGTATTCATTATTGCCAAAGATTTGAGGAAAATTGCATGGGATACTGAAGTAGCGATTTCTTTTTCTGGTATCTTTTTTTTCAAGGAAACAAAAATATAGCCTGAAATTCTTCTGTTTAGATTTGCAAGTGCTTTACCACAGTTACAGCATATAGTTTCTTACAGAAAGAAGGAAGCTATCAGTTAAGTTGTCTCCTCTGTCTCCTTCAATATATATTTTAGAAAGCCTCTAAATATAAACATTTTAAGTATTATACTAAGTTAACATTATAATTTTCTTTGGAATACTTCTTTAATGATAACTGCCTCTTAAAGAGGCAAGGATCGTTTCTGTAGTTTGGGACTTTTTAGCTAATTTATTTGTGATATGTAGTCGAGTCCCAGTTGAGGTAGAGCTGGGGCATTTTGTTTATTAATCAGTAAAAAGAGTCAACTTTTAAAAGTAGTAGGATCTAGGGTAGTTATGATATGCTGAAGTAGACACCGACGCTTTGTTGGTTTGATTTTCCCTGTTGCTGTGCCACGTCTTTGATATCAGGAGAAAACTTCCGCTGATGTGTTTCATTTTGCACGTGATTCCGCCCCCACCCCCAGACACCCTCTGGGGGTTTTGCTTCCCTTTACTATCCTGCGTATTACAGGATGTCTCCAGAGTGTCGAACTTGACTGTAGAAGTAAAGCATCACAGAGAGATGTTTCCCCCACTTCTGCTTCTACCCTAGGCAAGAGAGTCTCCAGGATTCTTCTCTGGACAAAGAGAGTGGGTCCAGAGAAAAGACCATGAGACACTATTATCTGGGGGCCCCAACAAAAGGTTGACTTTTACCCAGTGATCTGATGGAGACGTCTCTGTTAGACAGCTCCCACCTGCATCCACGAAATTTCCAGTCTCATTCCTGTGTAGTTATCATCATCGGACAGCAACACAAGCAGTAGAACCAAAGAGACTGAGGACACAAATGCAGGTGGCAGGAGAAAATTTAAAACATAATTGCTATCCTTGGGAGATGGCAGAAGAGATCCTACATGTAGCACAAGTAGAAGATGCTATAAAAAAGGAATATTCTAAGAAGAATAGCCATACCTTGGAAACTAAAAAATGGTAACTGATATATAAATATAAACAGTAATGTCGAAAGCTAAAGTTAGAAAATTTGTCCTAGAAATTAAAAAGAGAGATGGAAAATGGGAAAAAAGAAATAAGGGAATTGTGCTTTGAAAGTAGTGGTTGAGAAAGCACAAGTTGGTCCTATTCAGATGGTTTTTAGCCTATATTGTTGATTCTGCCCTTGTTTTTAAAATAGTAATAGAGAATAAATTTCTACAAAGAATCATTAGAACAAAATAGAATAAATCATTGAATTCCTACAACAAAGGTGTTTTTTCATACTTCCTACTTAGACCTCTTTGCTGTCATTTCATATCATTCAACAATATGATGCTTCATTCCTAAAAAAGTAACCTATTATTTTTCCCTTAACACAAGTAACTTAGGTTTTTAACTTACTTTGTCATCATGATAGCATAAACTAGTTTTGTTACTTAGACATAAGAACAGGGATTCAGCCAGTTTGTATTGGCGTAGTGTTGTCAGACTCTATTTTTCTACTCCTTTTTGTGAAAAATGAATTAATATTGAGATTTGCTCTAAATTAGCAAACTATCTGGTTTATCAGTTATTGCAGAATCCCACTGTTTAGATTAGAAAGTAGTCTGTCATTATGGCTTATTCTGTGCAAACTCTTTCCTCAAGATTGTTGGGGGAAGGCTTTTAATTTTAACCATTGTTGTTTTCCAGATAAAGCTCTGATGGCACCAAATCTTGACTCCTTTGGACGAGATCGGGCACTGTATCAAGAGCATGCCAAACGTCGGATTGCAGAACGGGAGGCCAGGAGGTAATCTCCAGACGCTTGCTGTTGCTTGGTTTGTGAAGGGAGGAGCCTCCTTTATCTGGTTTTGGGAACTCACTGCTTGTTATTTAGGACTCGTCGTAGACAAGCCAGAGAGCAGACTGGTAAGATGGCAGATCACCTTGAAGGCCTTTCCAGTGATGATGAAGAAACTTCTACGGATATCACAAATTTTAATCTGGAAAAAGGTTAGATTTTTATTTGGAAATGAGATTCATTGTCAGTGTGCTTTCTGCTTGGCTGTAGTTGTTACCATGAAATAATTTGAGGTTTTGTGGCCTCTGCTTTAGAACCTGGCACTTGTTGCTTACTTGCACCTGTTTTTACCTGTTTTTATGACTGAATATCATGATGAGTTCTCACAATTAGTGGTAACACTTTGTTTATAGGGTTTACTTAGTTACTTGCATTATAAATAATATTACTCTTCAGAATCGTAGAATTTTAAAAGCGACAGGAGAATGTTTCAGATCCCAGGGGCCACCCTAATGCAGCCTGTCTGGTCTGGAAACGTAAAGGTTGGCAGTAGGGAGCCCTACTCAGCCCTAAAGGGAGTTCCTGATTTGGGGAGTCCTGAATCATTCAACCACGGGCAGTAGTTGGTATTGTTACATGAAGGCATGTCCAGAAGGAACCCCAAGTAAAAGTCTTTATTTCCCACCATTAGCTGCAATTATCTGTCATTTATTAACTTTGGAACATAGTTGGAGAAGCTTATTTTGTTTCTCCCACTTTTTTATAGTGAACATTTCTAAACATACAGGAAATTGGAAAGAATAGCACATTGATCACCATCTACCTGTCACCCAGATTCAGCAATTCTTACCATCAGTTGGCCAACTTTGCTTTGGATATGTGTGTGTTCCGCTGAACCATTTGAAATTAACTTAAAGACATCATGGCACTTGCCTCTAAAAACTTTAACATATTTAATGTCTCCCCCCTGAAAAAGGATGCTTTTCTACTTTATTGTAACACTATTACCACCCTTGAGAAAAATGAACAGAAATTTCTTAGTGTCATATCTGTATTCAGTACCTCCCCAATTCTCAGGACTGTTTCTGTGGGTTACTCTGTTTCCCACACCTGGATCCACATGGGGTTCCTGCATTGCACTTGGTCATTGCACCTTTTTTATCTAGAATTAATGAATATCATGAGTACCTTATAATACACACACCACTATTATCTGTTCAAGGCATTTGCTTTCTGGAGGCCATTCATCTTACAGAATGTCCTGCATTCTAAGTTTGTCTGTCTCCTCATGGTATTAACTTGTTTCTCCAGCCACTGTGTGTCTTGTAAACTGGAATTTTAAGTCTGGCGTCTTGATTAGGTTCAGGTTAAACCTTTTTGGTGAGAATACTTCATACAAGATGCTCTTTCTTACTATATAATAGCATATGGCAAAGGTTGCCTTTTATCAGTAGTGTTTAGGTGGATCATAAGAAGTAGATTGTCATGACTAGATCTCTTCATTGTAAAGAGTCCACTGTTCAGAGTCATATAGAGCATCAAATAACTTCACTCAAAGATCCTGGCATCCACTGCAGATTCTTGTCTATGTTAGTTATTGCAGTCACCAAGCAACTTTGAAAGAACAGATATGATTGGTTACTGATGATCATCCACATCTGTTATTTAAATGGTGATTTGTGGGCTGAAGAGCTGGATACAGTTTGTACTTTATGCAGTTACTCACACTTACTGTTCCATGGTAACTGAAATATGAAATAAGAGTTTTGGGGAACAGGTGTTATTTAGCAACCCACTCCAGTATTCTTGCCTGGAGAATCCCAGGGACAGGGGAGCCTGGTGGACTGTCGTCTATGGGGTCGCACAGGGTCAGACACGACTGAAGCAACTTAGTAGCAGCAGCAGCAGATAATGATACATATTGGAACTATGCATGTCACAGAATGGTGACTGCCTGCACTGTAGTTTGTGTGATAGACATTTGGAACCTAAATTTATCTCTGTTTCCTTTCCTTTAAGTTGCAGTTGTTAATTCGTTTCAGTGGCTCAGTCTTTGCGACCCCATGGACTGTTCCTTTGTTAATGAGCCTATCTTATTACTTACTCAGGCTACAGAGAAAATGCTGAAAATAACTGAACTGCGTTTTTTTCTACTGCATACTAAGTTAACATTCCTCTGTGGGGGTTTCTTTGTTGTTTTTGTTGGTTTTAGATCGCATTTCAAAAGAGTCCAGCAAGGTTTTTGAAGATGTCCTTGAAAGTTTCTATTCAATTGATTGTATTAAATCCCAGTTTGAAGCCTGGCGTTCAAAATACTACACATCCTATAAGCATGCCTACATCGGCCTTTGTCTGCCGAAGCTGCTCAACCCCCTCATACGGCTGCAGCTTCTCACGTGGACTCCGCTTGAGGTGAGTGGCTTCTCTCACTGCTGGAAGGCAGGATACCATGACGCTTGGGGAAGAGATGAAGCTTGAATAAAGTATTTTTCCCTGGAGGTAAGTCATGTCAGGGCTATAAGTGATACAGAGTATCACTGGGTGTAATCTTACCAATCTTTCCTTTTATGTTCTGTCCCTTTTTAAGAGAATGGTCTCTTGCTTCTCAATTTGTATACAGTATCTTTCTCAACTAAAACTACAAGTATTGACATGGAGATAGGAACATGAATGAATAAGAACTTGGTTCTTTGATCCCAGAAAAGTGTAGAACGTCATGGGAAAGCTCAGTGAGGAAGATGTGAAGTGGGGCCCTGAACTTTTAAGTCAGTGGTGATGGAAATCAGGATGAGAGAAACTGGTAGATTTAAGAGGTGCAATCAATAGAACCTGTTTGCCTGTTACCTAAGGAAGGTAATTGTCTAGGTAATTGTCGAATTGTCTATGTACATCTAGTGGTCATGTTTTAGATAACAGTTTTATAAGTTACCAACATACGGTTGGGGCCGTGGGCATGAATGAGATGGGCTGGTTGAGTATGTAAACTATACCAAAAAGAAGGCTGAGGTGGAAGCCCTGGAAACAACAGGAGAAAATGTGAGCTCTGGGGACTCTTCAGCTCCCAGCTCCTGCTTGCCCAGCCCTCGCGGCGTTCCACGCTGTGCTGTGTGTCCCAGTGCAGGGCAGAGGCTCTCTGTCTTCACAGCTCCTCCTCCTGCCCTGCAGCCGCCAAGCTGTCTCAGCCTCCTGACCTCCCTTTCTGGCTCCTGACTCAGCAGGGCTGCTCTGCCCTCCCGACCAGGAGTCACCTCCTTTACTCCCTTCTTTCAGGGGCCATAGTCCTATACTGCCTCTGGTGGTCCATTGTCTTAAGAATAGATGTTTCGTATATTTTGTTGCGTATTTAGTTTATGGCTGAAGGCTGAATCCAGTTCCGGTTACTCTCTTCGTGGCTAGAAGCAGAACTAGCCACTGTTTTAAATGTTTGGGTAACCTTTTAAATATTTTCTAGGCAAAATGTCGTGACTTTGAGAACATGCTGTGGTTTGAATCTTTGCTGTTTTACGGTTGTGAAGAACGAGAGCAAGAAAAGGACGATGTTGATGTCGCACTGTTGCCAACCATTGTGGAAAAGGTGATTCTTCCTAAACTAACAGGTAGAGATTACAGAATTGAACATTCAAACACATTGGGCTTTTCATATCTATTGTTAGGAGTTTTTAATCAGAGCATATGTTCTCATAGAAATTACATTATTAATAGTGAAGGTACAGTCAGACCCAGAGATGGCTAAAGGGTACCTGTCTGTTACCTTGGGACTTGAAGACCACCTTGGGGAGGGCCTGGAATTGGGAGCAGTAGGCAGATTTTAGACTCTTAAGGACTGCCTGAAGCAAAACGGAATACATAGTTTTGGGGAGGATATGCATTTTTCCAGGGAGCAGTTTCATTTCTTTCATCAATTTCTCACAAAAGTTTAGGAATCATTGACCTATGGACCTATTTAAAATATTAAAGAAGTTTAGGTTCAGTTAGAGATTCTTGAGACTGGGGCAGAATCTCCTGGGATATAAAAATCCTATTTTCCCCAATCTTTATTTTCACCAAGAAGCAGAAAATAATAGGAATCTGTGTTTCCTTTTCACCTTTGCCTAATCTTCAACATTCCTATGGTTAATTGGACAAAGACAACTGAAGCTCACACTCTAGAGGAAGAGTCATGATTGGCATTTCTAAACTGAGGACTTGACATCAGATTTAAGTCAGCTGCAGTTTACTTCTATATCTCAGTACTTTCTACCTTCTTTTTTTCTTAATAGTGATTGCTGAAAATATGTGGGACCCCTTTTCTACAACACAGACTTCAAGAATGGTTGGAATTACTTTAAAATTAATAAATGGATATCCTTCAGTGGTGAATGCAGAAAACAAAAGTACACAGGTAATTTAGTTATTATTTATGAAAAGTTTTAAAAATTTTATATATCTTCTCTCCCTTTGAAAATGAGCAAGTTGAGAAAACGAGTGGGTTATAGTCAGAAAATCTGATTCTCCCACTTGAGGTATCTGGTCCTTTATATAGAAAATTTGAGATACTGGTTATTAGTTTTAAAATAAGAGAGTCTAGATAGCTTCTTATCTATACTGTTTTCATCCTTCTCACCACCCCATCCCCATTCACAATCAGACTAATCAGACATCCCTTGAAGAACTTTATTTTTGGGGGGGAAAGAAAAGCAGAAAACTACTGGGATGTGTACCAGCTGATACTTTAAATCCCCAAACATGTGATAGCATGTAAAACAATCCAGTGTTGTTCAATAGAACTAGTTTCCAAACTTTAAATTGCTGCTGCCTCCACTGAAGTTCCTTACAAGCAATACAGACATAGGAAAGTACTCTTTATCATTGTTTTACTTTCACTGACCTCATTTTGAGAAGAACCAGACTTACAGGTCTGATTTTAAACCTTTATATCGTAGATTAAGGGGCTGAAAGATTTCTAAATGACTTTATTTCTTGGTAACTGATGAGGCGTGAACTAAGAATAAAGACCTTTGGGCCTTCGGTGAGAAAGTAAATTTGAGCTGTTCACTCAAAATTGAATACTCAGTTAATGAGGTGCTTTGGAATGTGGCTTATTTTTATTTCCTAAACTTTTATCATTACCCTTATTATAATGCATGATCTATTTTTAACTCTTCAGGTATACCTAAAAGCACTTCTATTAAGAATGAGGAGAACTTTAGATGATGATGTATTCATGCCCTTGTATCCCAAAAAGTAAGTCATTCCTAAAAATGTTAAAGATGATCATATTCTCTATTGTCTTTCAGAGAAAGCTTCTTAAATTCTGGGAAAACTAAGTATAGCGTGTAATATAAACTTTACCTACATAGTCTAAACCTGTAGCCCAAATTGAGGAGCTCATTGTGGAAACTGTTTCCCTTAAGCAGAATAAAACAAATAGTCCCCAGTTATCTCAGAATACATTGTCATTACCTTTTAAAATTACTGTCTTCTGGAATACAGTTGGAAATCAGAAAAATTCATTGCTTCCTTTGTTCACCTCTTACTTAGAAATCTTCTAGAAATAAGATGGAACTTAACACACAACTTTTGATCATGATGTGTTTCTCTTTTTTTCCTTAGTGTCTTAGAAAATAAAAATTCTGGGCCTTACTTTTTTTTCAACGACAGTTTTGGTCTTCAGTTAAGGTAAGTGTCTACAGGCTATCTGAAAGCTTTGGATTTTGTTTGAGTTTCATACAGTATATTTTGAAAAGTATTTTAATATTTGGTTAAATAACTTAATAGGTTTGATGTTTCCAGAGGAGAAAATGAATTCTGAGTCCCAATAAGGTCCAGACTACCCAACAAAATGCTTTATTAAACCACAGTTGATTTATTCAGCAAATAGAGTACCAGGTACTCTTCTAAGTTGGGGGAATATAGCACTGAATAAGACAGAAATAGAGCCATCATTGGAGAAGGCAATGACCCCACTCCAGTACTCTTGCCTGGAAAATCCCATGGACGGAGGAGCTTGGTAGGCTGCAGTCCATGGGGTCCCTAAGAGTCTGACTGACACGACTGAGCGACTTCACTTTCACTTTTCACTTTCACACATTGGAGAAGGAAATGGCAACCCACTCCAGTGTTCTTGCCTGGAGAATCCCAGGGACAGGGGAGCCTGGTGGGCTGCCGTCTGTGGGGTCACACAGAGTTGGACACGACTGAAGCGACTTAGCAGCAGCAGAGCCATCGTGGTGTTTATAACCCAGCACAATTGACGATAGCATATAAGTAATCTCAGGTAGGAGGAATTTTGAAAAAAGAAATTCAGAGTTGTATTGGAGCATATGACAAGAGGCATAGAAGATTCCCTTCCATCCTGAGAAGTGATATTTAGGTTGTTAGTTGGCCCTGAGGTGAGGGAGAGAAAGACATACTAGAACTGAGAGAAGTCCAGGGTGGCTAGAGTTACGGAAGAGATAAGCAATCCAGGTGATACAGAAGCTATAATGTACGTGGAAACATAGGCGATTCCCCAAATCAAGATAATAACCCAAATCCCCCAATTCCTAACCTCTTTTTATTTTCTTATAATTTTCTTTGTAAGAATGTCTTAGGAATGGAATTATATACTGGTTAGCCTTTTGAATCTGGCTTCATTCACGTAACATAATGCACTCGTGATTTAGTGTTATTTTATGTTCATTCCTATTTTCAAATGGTGAATATACCATTTAAAAATTTTTTATTGAAACATAGTTGATTTGACAGTGTTGTGTTGTATAGTAGGGTGATTCAGTTATACATATACATATCCTTTCTCAGATTCTTCTGGATATACCATTTTTTTTTCCATTTATTTTTATTAGTTGGAGGCTAATTACTTTACATCATTGCAGTGTTTTTTCTGTCATACATTGAAATGAATTAGCCATGGATTTACATGTATTCCCCATCCCGGTCCCCCCTCCCAGCTCCCTCTCCACCCGATCCCTCTGGGTCTTCCCAGTGCACCAGGCCCGAGCACTTGTCTCATGAACCCAGCCTGGGCTGGTTATCTGTTTCACCCTAGATAATATACATGTTTTGATGCTGTTCGTTTGAAACATCCCACTCTCGCCTTCTCCCAGAGTCCACAAGTCTGTTCTATACATCTGAGTCTCTTTTTCTGTTTTGCATATAGGGTTATCGTTACCATCTTTCTAAATTCCATATATATGTGTTAGTATACTGTAATGGTCTTTATCTTACTGCCTTCTTTGCTCTGTATAATGGGCTCCAGTTTCATCCATCTCATTAGAACTGATTCAAATGAATTCTTTCTAATGGCTGAGTAATATTCCATGGTGTATATGTATCACAGCTTCCTCATCCATTCGTCTGCTGATGGGCATCTAGGTTGCTTCCATGTCCTGGCTATTATAAACAGTGCTGCAATGAACATTGGGGTGCACGTGTCTCTTTCAGATCTGGTTTCCTTGGTGTGTATGCCCAGAAGTGGGATTGCTGGGTCATATGGCAGTTCTATTTCCAGCGTTTTAAGAAATCTCCACACTGTTTTCCATAGTGGCTGTACTAATTTGCATTCCCACCAACAGTGTAAGAGGGTTCCCTTTTCTCCACACCCTCTCCAGCATTTATTGCTTGTAGACTTTTGGATAGCAGCCATCCTGACTGGCATGTAATGGTACCTCATTGTGGTTTTGATTTGCATTTCTCTGATAATGAGTGATGTTGAGCATCTTTTTCATGTGTTTGTTAGCCATCTGTATGTCTTCCTTGGAGAAATGTCTGTTGAGTTCTTTGGCCCATTTTTTGATTGGGTCATTTATTTTTCTGGAGTTGAGCTGGAGGAGTTGCTTGTGTATTTTTGAGATTAATCTTTTGTCTGTTGCTTCGTTTGCTATTATTTTCTCCCAATCTGAGGGCTGTCTTTTCACCTTGCTTATAGTTTCCTTTGTTGTGCAAAAGCTTTTAAGTTTCATTAGGTCCCATTTGTTTATTTTTGCTTCTGTTTCTAAAATTCTGGGATGTGGGTCATAGAGGATCCTGCTGTGATTTATGTCGGATAGTGTTTTGCCTATGTTCTCCTCTAGGAGTTTTATAGTTTCTGGTCTTACATTTAGATCTTTAATCCATTTTGAGTTTATTTTTGTGTATGGTGTTAGAAAGTGTTCTAGTTTCATTCTTTTACAGGTGGTTGACCAGTTTTCCCAGCACCACTTGTTAAAGAGGTTGTCTTTTTTCCATTGTATATCCTTTCTTCCTTTGTCAAAGATAAGGTGTCCATAGGTTTGTGGATTTATCTCTGGGCTTTCTATGCTGTTCCATTGATCTATATTTCTGTCTTTGTGCCAGTACCATACTGTCTTGATGACTGTGGCTTTGTAGTATAGTCTGAAGTCAGGCAGGTTGATTCCTCCAGTTCCATTCTTCTTTCTCAAGATTACTTTGGCTATTCGAGGTTTTTTGTATTTCCATACAAATTGTGAAATTATTTGTTCTAGTTCTGTGAAAAATACTGTTGGTAGTTTGATAGGGATCACATTGAATCTATAGATTGCTTTGGGTAGTATAGCCATTTTGACAATATTGATTCTTCCAATCCATGAACACGGTATATTTCTCCATCTGTTTGTGTCCTCTTTGATTTCTTTCATCAGTGTTTTATAGTTTTCTATGTATAGGTCTTTTGTTTCTTTAGGTAGATATACTCCTAAGTATTTTATTCTTTTTCTTGCAATGGTGAATGGTATTGGTTCCTTAATTTCTCTTTCTGTTTTTCTCATTGTTAGTGTATAAGAATGCGAGAGATTTCTGTGTGTTAATTTTATATCCTGCAACTTTACTGTATTCGTTGATTAGCTCTAGTAATTTTCTGGTAGAGTCTTTAGGGTTTTCTATGTAGAGGATCATGTCATCTGCAAACAGAGTTTCACTTCTTCTTTTCCTATCTGGATTCCTTTTACTTCTTTTTCTGCCCTGATTGCTGTGGCCAACACTTCCAAAACTATGTTGAATAGTAGTGGTGAGAGTGGGCACCCTTGTCTTGTTCCTGATTTCAGGGGAAATGCTTCCAATTTTTCACCATTGAGGGTGATGCTTGCTGTGGGTTTGTCATATATAGCTTTTATTATGTTGAGGTATGTTCCTTCTACTCCTGCTTTCTGGAGAGTTTTAATCATAAATGGATGTTGAATTTTGTCAAAGGCTTTTTCTGCATCTATTGAGATAATCATATGGTTTTTATCTTTCAATTTGTTAATGTGGTGTATTACATTGATTGATTTGCAGATATTAAAGAATCCTTGCATTCCTGGGATAAAGCCCACTTGGTCATGGTGTATGATTTTTTTAATATGTTGTTGTTGCATTCTGTTTGCTAGAACTTTGTTAAGAATTTTTGCATCTATGTTCATCAGTGATATTGGCCTGTAGTTTTCTTTTTTTGTGGCATCTTTGTCTGGTTTTGGAATTAGGGTGATGGTGGCCTCATAGAATGAGTTTGGAAGTTTACCTTCTTCTGCAATTTTCTGGAAGAGTTTGAGTAAGATAGGTGTTAGCTCTTCTCTAAATTTTTGGTGGAATTCAGCTGTGAAGCCATCTGGTCCTGGGCTTTGTTTGCTGGAAGATTTCTGATTACAGTTTCGATTTCCTTGCTTGTGATGGGTTTGTTAAGATCTTCTATTTCTTCCTGGTTCAGTTTTGGAAAGTTGTACTTCTCTAAGAACTTGTCCATTTCTTCCAAGTTGTCCATTTTATTGGCATAGAGCTGCTGGTAGTAGTCTCTTATGATCCTTTGTATTTCAGTGTTGTCTGTTGTGATCTCTCCGTTTTCGTTTCTAATTTTGTTAATTTGGTTCTTCTCCCTTTGTTTCTTAATGAATCTTGCTAATGGTTTGTCAATTTTGTTTATTTTTTCAAAAAACCAGCTTTTAGCTTTGTTGATTTTTGCTATGGTCTCTTTAGTTTCTTTTGCATTTATTTCTGCCCTAATTTTTAAGATTTCTTTCCTTCTACTAACCCTGGGGTTCTTCATTTCTTCCTTCTCTAGTTGCTTTAGGTGTAGAGTTAGGTTATTTATCTGACTTTTTTCTTGTTTCTTGAGGTAGGCCTATAATGCTATGAATCTTCCCCTTAGCACTGCTTTTACAGTGTCCCATAGGTTTTGGGTTGTTGTATTTTCATTTTCATTCATTTCTATGCATATTTTGATTTCTTTTTTGATTTCTTCTATGATTTGTTGGTTATTCAGAAGCGTGTTTTTAATAATTTTTTTCCTGTAATTGAGATCTAATCTTACTGCACTGTGGTCAGAAAAGATGACTGGAATGATTTCAATTTTTTTGAAATTACCAAGACTAGATTTATGGCCCAGGATGTGATCTATTCTGGAGAAGGTTCCGTGTGCACTTGAGAAAAAGCTGAAGTTGATTGTTTTGGGGTGAAACGTCCTATAGATGTCAATTAGGTCTAGCTGGTCCATTGTGTCCTTTAAAGTTTGTGTTTCCTTGTTCATTTTCTGTTTAGTTGATCTATCCATAGTTGTGAGTGGGGTATTAAAGTCTCCTACTATTATTGTGTTACTATTAATTTCCTCTTTCATACTCATTAGCATTTGCCTTACATATTGCGGTGCTCCTATGTTGGATGCATATATATTTATAATTGTTATATCTTCTTCTTGGATTGATCCTTTGATCATTATGTAGTGTCCATCTTTGTCTCTTTTCACAGCCTTTATTTGAAAGTCTATTTTATCTGATATGAGTATTGTGACTCCTGCTTTCTTTTGGTCTCTGTTTGCATGGAATATTTTTTTCCAGCCCTTCACTTTTAGTCTGTATGTGTCCCTTGTTTTGAGGTGGGTCTCTTGTAGACAGCATATATAGGGGTCTTGCTTTTGTATCCATTCAGCCAGCCTTTGTCTTTTTTTGGTTGGGGCATTCAACCCATTTACATTTAAGGTAATTATTGATAGGTATGGTCCCGTTGCCATTTATTTTGTTGTTTGGGGTTCACGTTTATACCACCTTTCTGTGTTTCCTGTCTAGAGAAGATCCTTTAGTATTTGTTGAAGAGCTGGTTTGGTGGTGGTGAATTCTCTCAGCTTTTGCTTGTCTGTAAAGCTTTTGAGTTCTCCTTCTTCATATCTGAATGAGATCCTTGCTGGGTAGAGTAATCTAGGTTGTAGGTTATTCTCTTTCATTACTTTAAGTATGTCCTGCCATTCCCTTCTGGCCTGAAGGGTTTCTATTGATAGATCAGCTGTTATCCTTATGGGAATCCCTTTGTGTGTGTTATTTGTTGTTTCTCCCTTGCTGCTTTTAATATTTGTTCTTTGTGTTTGATCTTTGTTAATTTGATTAATATTTGTCTTGGGGTGTTTCGCCTTGGGTTTATCCTGTTTGGGACTCTCTGGGTTTCTTGGACTTGGGTGGCTATTTCCTTCCCCATTTTAGGGAAGTTTTCAGCTGTTATCTCCTCGAGTAACTTCTCATGGCCTTTCTTTTTGTCTTCTTCTTCTGGGACTCCTATGATTCGAATGTTGGGGCGTTTCACATTTTCCCAGAGGTCCCTGAGGTTGTCCTCATTTCTTTTGATTCTTTTTTCTTTTTTCCTCTCTGCTTCATTTATTTCCACCATTTTATCTTCTAACTCACTTATCCTATCTTCTGTCTCTGTTATTCTACTCATGGTTCCCTCCAGAGTGTTTTTGATCTCATTTATTTCATTATTAATTTTTAATTGAATTTTTTTTATTTCTTCTAGGTCCTTGTTAAACATTTCTTGCATCTTCTCAATCTTTGTCTCCAGGCTATTTATTTGTAACTCCATTTTGTTTTCAAGATTTTGGATCATTTTTATTATCATTATTCTAAATTCTTTTTCAGGTAGATTCCCTATTTCCTCCTCTTTTGTTTGACTTGGTGGGCTTTTTTCATGTTCCTTTAGCTGTTGGGTATTTCTCTGCCTTTTCATCTTGTTTAGATTGCTGTGTCTGGAGTGGGCTTTCTGTATTCTTGTGGTCTGAGGTTCCTTTTTATTGTGGAGGTTTCACCCAGTGGGTGGGGTTGGACGATTGGTTTGTCAAGGTTTCCTGGTTAGGGAAGCTTGTGTCAGCGTTCTGGTGCGTGGAATTGGATTTCTTCTCTCTGGAGTGCAATGGAGTGTCCAGTAATGAGTTTTGCGATGGGTCTCTGTTAGGTGTGACTTTGGGTAGCCTGTATGTTGACACTCAGGTCTGTGTTCCTGCGTTGCTAAAGAATTTGCATGGTATGTCTTGTACTGGAGCTTACTGGCTCTTGGGTGGTGGTTGGTTTTGGTGTAGGTATGGAAGCTTTTGGATGGTCTCTTATTCCTTAATGTTCCGTGTAGTCAGGAGTTTTCTGGTTTTCTTAGGTTTTGGGCTTAAGTCTCCTGCCTCTGGATTTCAGTTTTATTCTTCCAATAGTCTCAAGACTTCTCCAACTATACACTACTGATAATAAAACTTCTAGATTAATGGTGAAAAGATTCTCCACCGTGAGAGACAACCAGAGAGCTTCACAGAGTTACATGAAGAATAGGAGAGGGAGGAAGGAGATAGAGGTGAGCAGGAGGAGAAAAAGGGGACTCAAGAGGAGAGAGACAGATCTACGCAGTTATCTGTTCCCAAAGTGTTCTCCGTAGCCCAGACACCCACAAAGATTCAGAGTTGGATTGGGAAGAGAAGGGGAAAGGAGGAAATAGAGGTGTTCTGAGGTAGAAAACAGAGAGTCAAAAGTGGGAGAGTAATCACCACACTCCTGAATAGAAATGGGAACTGAATATTGGATTCTTAAATGTCCAAAATTTATATCACATACTGAAAAACAAAGATTAAAAATCTAGTGTAGAGGTTAGACTCTTTGAAATACAATATTTAAAAACAAAAACAAAAAAAATTTAGAAATGTATATGAAGTTCAGTTTAAAAATAGGGTTTCTCTCTCTCTTTTTTGGCAAGGTTATAGTGAAATGAAAATGAAAATTAAGGAATAATAGAGGAGTATTAAAGGACTTTAAAAGGAAATAGAGAAAAACAAGAAAAAGAAAAAAAATTTTTCCCCTAATTAAAAAAAATCATAAAAATATATGAAAATGAAAGTTGAGGAGTAATGGGGGAGTAATAGGGAATTTTAAAAGAAAATAAAAGAGAAAAAATAAAAAATTTAAAAAAAAAGGAAAGAAAAAAAAAATTAAAAAATATATATATATCTAGGAATTTCTCTGGAGTTGTTGCAGTCAGTGTAGGTTCAGTTCAATTTCAGATAGCTCCTCTTTCCACCTTACACTTCTCGATATGTATAGGCCCCTTCCCGTGTAGTCGGTGTTACCTTCAGGGATTTTAATCTGTTGCACCGGTCCTTTCTGAAGCGGTTCCCTTTGTTTATTTGGCTTCTATTTGCCGTCTCTTCGGTGTCTAATTTCCGCCCTGACACAGGCGGGCGGAGGTGATCTGTTATTTAGGTTCGCTAGTTCAGTTCAGTCCTGCTACGGGGAGGGCGGGGCGCTGCAGACAGATACCGCTCAGTGTGGCTAGCACTCACCGGCCACCCTGGGTTTGCCCCGCTCACGGGTGTCTGTGCTTTCGCCGTCTACACTGCTCAGGCTCCCGGCTGCTCTATATGGAGCGGGCCCTGCGTTGAGTGCGGTTCCAGTTTTCGGGTACTCCCACAAAAGCGCGGATTCGGTTGAGCCTTGTGCCTTCCCCGGCCTGAGCGGTTCAGGCAGCCAGAGGCTTGGGCGCACTCTCCCCCGGGAGCGGCGCACCTTTTCCCTCCACGGCGAGCGGGCCCAGGCAGCCAGAGGCTTGGGCACAATCTCCCCGGTACGGCGCGCTTTTTTTCCCTCCGCGGCCCCCCCTTTTCCCTCCGCGGCCCCAGCGCGCACCGCCAGTCAGGTCTCAGGAAGTCTTTAGATAGGAACCGGGGGCCTGTTTGCAGTGTGGGAGGGGGTGGCTTCTCAGGGGCTGAGTTTGCCCTTTTCCCCTTCCCTCTACCTCCTACCTCCAGCGGGGACGGGCGGGCTCTTTTCTGTAGTTTCTCAGTCCCTTTGTTTCGTGAACCGCCGGCTGTGTGTTCGGGCGGTTAATTTTGACCCTTGCTATCCCACCGTTTAAAAAAAGCTCCCTCCGATTGCTTTCAGGGTCTTCGGGCCGGTCCTTACCCTAAGCAATGCCGCCCGCTCCTCTCCATTCCACCCCTGCTTGTTGCTGGCGGGTACGGGCGTCTGGGGTACTTTTCTGCTGGGAGTTGCTTTTAGGCACGTAATCTGTGGGCCTTGTTTAATTTTTCCTCCCAGTTAGATCGCCGAAAACTTCCCCCAGTCCCGCCAGTGCGAGGGTTTCCTGGTGATTGGAAACTTCCTCTATTAAGACTCCCTTCCCGGGACGGGTCTCCGTCCGTAGCTCTTTTGACTCCCTTTTTATCTTTTATATTTTGTCCTACCTCCCTTCAAAGACAATGGGCTGTCCTCTGCTAGCAATCCGAAGTTGTTTTGTGAAATTTGCTCAGCGTTCAAATGTTCTTTCGATGAATTTGTAGGGGAGAAAGTGGTCTCCCCGTCCTATTCCTCCGCCATCTTGGCTCCTACCTGGATATACCATTTTTTGATGTGGTTTTTTATCCATTACGTTTGGAGTAATTATGAATAAACCTGTCAGCATACAGGTTTTTCTGGGTATATAAGTTTTTATTTCTCTTCTATGAGTATCTAGATTATTAGGTAAATATCTAAAAGCTGTTTTCTAAACCAACAGTATTAATGTTCTAGTTCTTTTTCACACACTCGCTGTCTTTCAGGGTTTTATTTTTTAAGCCATTCTCCAAGTGTATGTTCAGGTCTTGTTATGGTTTGCATTTCCCTAATGACTGATGATGCTGAACATGTTTTCATCTGCTTACTGACCATCTGTATATGGCTCAGAGGGTAAAGAATCTGCCTGCAGTGGAGGAGATCCGGGTTTGATCCCTGGGTCGGGAAGATCCTCGGGAGAAGGGCATGGCAACCCATTCCAGTGTTCCTGCCTGGAGAAGCCCAAGGACAGAGGAGCCTGGGGGGGCTACAGTCCATGGGGTTGCGAAGAGTTGGACACAACTAAGCAACTAACACTCATAAGTTCTTTAGTGAAGTATCTCTACAAATCTTTTGCCCATTTTTAAAAATTGGGTTTTCTTATTATTGAGCTTTGAGTTTTATATTCTTCATACAAATACTTCACGTACATGATTTGCAAACTTTTTCCCCTGAGTCTGTAGCTTGTCTTCATTCTCTCAAAAGTTTTTCATTCTGATGAAGTCCAATTACTACTTATTCCTGTTATGCATTGTACTTTACGTGTCACATCTGAAAAATCTTTGTGTAACACAAGGCCACTAAGTTTTTTCCTTAGCCTTTCTTCTAGATGTTACATGGCTAAGTTTTACATTTAAGTCTGTGATCCATTTTGAGTTAATTTTTATATAGAGCATGAGGCCTGGTTGTTTAGGTTCATTTGCCCCAGCAAACTTTGTTGAACAGACTATCTTTTATTAAATTTAGTTGCTTTTGTACCTTTGTTGAAAATCATCTGCCCTTATATGGGTCGTGGAAGGGTTTTTAAGTAGGGAGGTGACTTGAAAAATATTGCCGTTTTTTAGATATTGCAGTTGCTGTGTGGAGATAATAGTTTGAAGTAGGTAAAGATGGTAATAATGAAAATGGGAATTAGTACTTAACTACATATTTACTGTGTTCCAAGCACTGTACCACACCCTTTATACAGATTATCCTCTTGAATCCTCACAACAGCCCTGTGAGCTTTAACTCCACTGATGGGACAGTGGCGTGCAGAATCACCTACCCAGGCTTACTTCTTTGTTAACTGGTAGAGATGGGAGTCTCCTTCAGGCCAGTCTGACTCTTCAGTTCTTCCCGCCTGTGGTTCTGTGAACAAACTAATTCCTGGTGCCCTGAGGCCTCTATCGTGTATATACCTGGAATGGTACTAGTTTGTTCCATCCTTGGGAAAATTAAAGAATTACACAAATTATTTTCTGTAGGATTTAGTTCTGTCACAGAACCCTGCTTGAGAAGAACTGTGCCAGAGCCATAAAGAGATGGCAGCTCCTGTTAGGGGTGTGGCAGCAGGGACCGGGAGAAGGGACAGGCGTGGAGGTGGGGTGAGACAGCTTGAGGGAGAGGTTGGGAGTGACATGTCGGCTGTGGCCTGCTTGATTGGTTGATAATGTTGTCATTTCCTAGGATGAGAAATATTGAGAACATAGAAGTATTTATGGTAGAATGGGTGGGGACTTCCATTTTTGTATGGGTATTGAGCTTAAGTAGCTTCCAGTGTCCTGGTTCATGAGGTCTGGTAAACATGCAAGTCTTATAAGTTAGTGTCTCAGTGGTGTCTGACTCTGCAACTCCATGAACTTAGCCCGCCAGGCTCCTCTGTCCATGGGATTTTCCAGGCAGGAATACTGGAGTGGATTTCTATTTCCTTCTCCAGGGGATCTTCCTAGTCCAGGGATTGAACCCAAGTCTCCTGCATTGCAGGTGGATTCTTTGCCAGTGAGCCACCAGGGAGGCATGCAATGTGGTCAGGAAGATAATTTCCGTCTTTTGTCAGGGTCATAGCACTATGACAGTTTTCATGATTTTCAAGGGAGGACATTTATCTCAGAATAATCACTTCTCTGCCAGTACTTTGTTATGATGTAAACTGTTCTTACCTACATTGTCCACTACAGTAATTACTAACTCTGTGTGGCTATTTAAAGTTTAGTTAATCTCAGTCATTCTAGGAAATATTCAGGCCCTTCAAAACTGCTTCTTAATGCTTGGGCAAGACATGGTCCACGGTTATTTCATAAGGTGTTTTAGTGTGTAAGTTATTTACTTTGTATGTACTTAATTTAATCGCTTTACATTGCCTCTCAGTACTTTTTTTCTCTTCTCAAAAAAAAACAAACTTCTGGTATCTGATTTGTGGTTGCCACAGGTGGGGTTCAGTTCAGTTCAGTCACTCAGTCGAGTCCGACTCTTTGCGACCCTATAGACTGCAGCACTCCAGGCCTCCCTGTCCATCACCAGCTCCTGAGTCATTGAGTCGGTGATGCCATACAATCATCTCATTCTCTGTTGTCCCCTTCTCCTTCCGCCTTCAATCTTTCCCAGCTATTAGGGTCTTTTCCAGTGAGTCAGCTCTTTGCATCAGGTGGCCAAAGTATTGGAGCTTCAGCATCGGTTCCTCCACTGAATATTCAGGACTGATCTCCTTTAGGATGGACTGGTTGGATCTCCTTTGCAGTCCAAGGGACTCTCAAGAGTCTTCTCTAACACCACAGTTCAAAAGCATCAGTTCTTTAGCACTCAGCATTCTTTATGGTCCAATTCTCACATCCATACATGACTACTGGAAAAATCATAGCCTTGACTAGATGGACCTTTGTTGGCAAAGTAATGTCTCTGCTTTTTAATATGCTGTCTAAATGGGGAGATGGGGTAAAGGAATCAAAAGGTACAAACATCCAGTTGTAAGGTAGGTTCTGAGGATGTAAAGTACAACATGGTGACTGTAATTAACTGAAGTGCACTGTATATTTGAAAATTGCTAAGAGAATAGAAAAAAGATGTGTAACTGAAGGGATGGATGTTAACTAAACTCGTGGTAATCATTTCACAATATATATTTGAATTATTATATGTTTAAATTGTATAAACTTGTGCAATGTTACATGTCAATTATATCTCACTGGAACTGGTAAAAATAATTCTTTTCTTCTTTCTAGCTCTTAGGGAATTTTTCTTCAATGGTATGGCATTTTCTCAAACAAAACTCTTCAGGAATTATCAATAGATGGTTTATTAAATAGATACATTCTCATGGCTTTTCAGAATTCAGAATATGGAGACGACAGCATCAAAAAAAGCCCAAAATGTGAGTTAAATGACACATATTGTAGTTTTTAAAGCATATACGTTAAGATGAATTGTTTTGTTTGAAGAGATTTGAGAAATTTATGAAAACCCCTTTGACTATTGAATTTGCTGTAATGTTGACAGTCAGCTTGCCTCCTAGGTAGTCCCAAATCCCCTTATCATTTTTTATGTAAAGATTTGTGCTGTTATATGTGTATATTTATCCTGCTATCCATCTATCTATATCTATTTATTTTTGTAAAGTTTTAACTTGAGATAGTTTTTTGACAGTTGAATGAATGCTATTCTAAGTGTTACTAAAGAAATGGTTTCTTTTTCTCATTTAAGAAGTAATTTTATTTTTTTTTTGCTTTATAATACATGAGTTTACTTTATATGCATGTGTTATATACACAATTTTGATATTTTTTTTTATTTTTAAACAATAATACAGTTAAATTCTGCAAGTACAGTATAGCTTTTTGACCTGTACCGTGTCAGAGTAATTCTCTGACATGATACTCCCTCACTATCAAATATTTTTTGTGTCTTGTTTCCTATGAACATAGATTTTGTTGTACATTACAGTATAAACAACAACATTAGGAAATTACATTTATATATTGTCACCTAATCCTTAGGGCTCTTTTTAGGTTTTATCAGCTGTCTCAATAATATACAAAGAAATTGGCAAAAGAAATTTCCAGATCATCCTTTGCATTCAATTGTCATTTGAAGGTTTCTTTGACCTTCATACCTTGACACCCCTGAAAATGATAGGCCAGTTTTGTAGAATGTCCTTCAGTTTGGGGTTTTCTGATATTCTTTCATGGCTATATTCACATTTTGCATCTTTGTCAAGAATTGTCCTAGACTTGATTAATATGGCTCCAGGTTGACCTCTGTGACCTTGTTTATGTTTTGGGGCAGCATTTCCTTGTTTCCTGGCACGATGTTCCAGGCTCAGCTAGTACTTGCTTGGCTCAGCTTGAATCCGTTGTTTCTCCAAGCATCCCCGGGTTCTTCGGTGGGGCACCTTCTCTGCCCACTGGCTGCTTTCTCCAAGTGGGAACAGGCTTCCCCTTGCTCAGGTTTCAGTTCCCCATGCCACGCTGCTGCCATGCTGTGCTGACCCTGCTGAGGTGCCTGCCTAGCCTGCCCCTCTGGCGTGATGCTCTCTTCACCCTGTTCTGGGGGGCGGCGAGGCTCCTGCTGTAGCACAGATGCTTGCTGACTGACCCATTCTTCGGGGGAGGGGCTGCAATTATTACATCAAAAACTGCTGACAAAAGGTCAGTTCAATTCATGTAGGGTTTCGAAGACTGGAAAGTGAGGCAGTTGGTTATCAATTTTATGTCCCTAATTTACTTAAATTTTGGAGAAATTATTTATCTTTTGCTTTGGGTGTCTGTCGAAGTTTAAAATTGGGGTAAATCCAGGTATATTTGTATAGCTTACATAGAAAATCTGGTTTAAAAGGATATGCCCTTCTAAGTAATTAGTTAATACATAGCTCAATAGCATATCTTCTAGTTAAATACATTATACCTGTTGTCTAGACTCAGCTTTTAGACACTTTATTTATTTTTGTTTTAACTGTTCTACATCTTTCTTCTCCATAGGTAATTAATTGTTTCCCCAAGCAGTGGTTCGTGAATCTTAAAGGAGAAAGAACTATTTCTCAGTTAGAAAACTTCTGTCGATACCTGGTACACTTAGCAGATACAATTTACAGAAACAGTATTGGGTGCTCTGATGTGGAAAAAAGAAATGCAAGGTAATTATTTGTAATACTGAATGAAACAGTGATCTAGAGTCTTAGTTGTTGGGTCTAGTATTATTAAAATGCTTTTGGTAGAGACATGTTTATATTTTACTTTAAATTGTACATTGACTTTATATTGATAAACCTACCAAAAATGTGCATTGTATTTTTTCACTTTTGCAACTCTTACCTAATCTTTTTTCAGTATGTTATTTATTCATGAAGATATTAAGGGAAGACTTCTAGTAAGCACCAGCTGTAAGGGGAATGAATGAATATTTTCTCTGTCTTCCCTTGAAAAACTGGGGAGACTCTAGACTCTTAGAATATCATGCATCTTGGTCTTTGGAGGTTCATTTTACAAATATAAACCCAAGAAAAATAGCCACTGAAACCCCAGTATATTGAAGGTTATATCCCAATTTGGGGATGTTTGTGCTCTGTGTTAAGTTTTTTACATCCATACTATGGGCTAAGTCATCACTCATGATTTATGGGAGCAGCTTACACTTATTTTTTTATGAAGGGTTTCAGAGAAGGAATGACTAAACCATTACCTTTTTTCAGTATGTTGTCTTGGAAGTTCAATAATTTGAGGTAGATCTCTAGCATAAAAGTAATAGTAATAACAACTACTAATCTGAACAAGATGTGTGGTGTGGTTTTTTTTTTAATGAGTCCTTTTTCTGGCTAATCATCTAAACAGGAAAGTTTTTTTTTTTTTTTAAATATGGATAATTTTCTTCACATGTAACTTGCTTATCTCTGTTTCCTTTTTTCTTTTTTAGAGAAAACATAAAACAGATAGTAAAACTCCTTGCAAGTGTTCGAGCTCTGGATCATGCTATGTCTGTTGCAAGTGACCACAATGTGAAAGAATTTAAGTCTTTGATTGAAGGAAAATAGATCTATGAGACTAAAAAAAAGCCTATTTGCTCTAATACCATTCCCAGTGTAAAAATTTTGTATATATGTAAAGTTCTTAAACTGTAAAATATTGACTCATTTTAATACAAAGAATGTTATTAATATTCAATACTGTGTCCTTAAATGCAATTTCTTCAGAATGAAAGGAATTCAGATTATTTCTAGGAAGTCTATGAATGGTCTCCTTACTGCCTGCCATACTTTGTTTACAGAAGTATTTTATATGGTCAATTAAATTAACCCTCTCAGTTAATTGTTCTCTGTAAAGGATGTGTGCAGTGCATATTATATAGTTATGCGTATATATATTTATACCACCATGGAGTTACTTTCACACTGGAAATTTGCGGTGTTTTTTCTACAGAGTAAGCCTTTTAAGAGCAGAAAAATTATTCAGTAGCAAATTGTCTTAGGGAAATTACTACACTGTTGCAACAAAAGGGCTGGCAAGTGACTAAGTATTCATCACTTTTGGTTAGCAGTTGCTGTCACTGAAGCTGTGCTGCCTTAAAATTGAGAGTTGAGTGTGGACTTAGTCATTGGTGAATGGTGAACTTTTCTTCCTTGACTTAGCATTACAGTCAACTGTTCGTTTAATGTGAGCTTTAAATAATATATGCAACATAGGTTTCTGAATAGAACACAGACATTTCATTTTTGGAAATAATAGACCCACAACCTAACTGCATGGTTTTGGGCTGACTGTCCTGTCTCATTCATGATTTTACTCCCTGACCAGCTTAAAAAAATACATGCATTTGTATTTTAGTAGTCTAGCATTATATTTCAAATCCCACACATGTGAGTTATATATGCAATAAAGAACACATTTTGCTGATTCACCATACCCAGGCAGTTTAATATCCATGGTCTTCTATAATATTTATCTGCTGCGCTTAGTTGCTCCGTTGTGTCTGACTCTTTGAGACCCCATGGATTGTAGCCTACCAGGTTCCTCTGTCCTTGGGGATTCTCTAGGCTAAAATACTGGAGTGAATTGCCATGCCCTTCTCCAGGGGATCTTCCCAACCCAGGGATTGAACCCAGGTCTCCAACAATGCAGGTGGTTTCTTTACAGACTGAACCACCAGGGAAGCCCTATAATATTTACACCATGTTGTAAATGTTCAGAGAACTTTTATGCTTTCTGATTCTGTGATTTTCAAAAGAGGAACTTTTTGGAAATTAAGAACTACTGTTTGATAATTATATATGTAATTAAGCTTTAGCCAAGCATTAAGTTAATTTTTAAGTAGAACCATTGTTGTATTTGGCTGGCGACTAATTTTAGTTAGAGCATTTCAAATGACTAATATAGTGAGATCATTAGCATGAGTATTCTTGGTCCAGTCAAATACTGTTTAGAATAGTGTCATGTACTCTTTATTGCTCTTGTCAGTTTTATCTTTATTGTAGGAACACTGCTTATCCCTACAGATTCATTCTTGATGAGTTTTGTTACAGTGACTACTAAATAGAATTAAAGTAGAAGGCTTGTTCTCAACTTCAGTGTACTAAAATATATGTATATATACATATATTGTATATGTATATATACATACATGTATGTATACATATGTATATATACATACATGTATGTATACATGTATATATACATGTAATGCACATCATTTGTGCCTTAAATTTGTTTTTTGAAAACTACTGGACTGATTACTATTCCTATATCTGCTTTTAAGGACTCGAAGTTAAACTCGGATTCTTCATCCTATAAAATTCATCAGGCTCTTATACTTTCAGGAGTGAGTTTGGTGTAAGGTGAATTTAGCATAGAATTGTGCGTTAAACAAGTAGTTCTCATATCTCAACCAGAAGTTTTTTATTCCTGAAATAGGTAAAGGACATTCTTTCTTAGGAAGGAAATTGTCAAATGTTTAAATTCAGAGGGTGACATTTTAATAAAGCTGAGGTTTTTGTCTTTCAGTTTTTTCTTTTGATGCAGTTTTCCAAAACACTTGCAAAATAGATGAGGAGGGTTTTCGAAAAGGAAAGTTATTGAGACAATATAAACCACAGTCGTAAAGCAGTAATTGCTGCTGTGTACCAGACGATGCTGGTGAGCCACATCCTTACTGGTGTCATGGCGCAAACATGTGCAGCTGTGCTGGAGGGCTTTCTCCGCCTTGCTGCAGGCCAGAGGGTCCACCACCTCGTGTCCCTGGGAGCAACCCTTGCCCAGAGAAAGGAGGGGGACGGTAAATCCCCCAGTGTGTTAGTTCAGGTCCTCTGGGGAGCAGTCCCTGAGATGGCATTGGAGATCTGGGGGGTGGAAATGATAATGGGCGTGAAGGAGAGGCAGCGGGAGGAGCTGAGAGAGTCAAGAGATTGTGAGCAAGTGTGACCTCTGAGGGCAAGCAGGAAGGAATTAAGGAAGGTGTCAGACATCAGTGGAGTTCTAAGGAAGTTTCAGCAAGGCGGACAGAGTCCTCAGTACAAAGTCTTGGTCCTGAGGAGTTTTGTGTTTCCAGGAGCTGGCCTGCCTTTGTATCCCCACCAGCTCAGTAATGGGTAGAGGACAGTTCTTGAGGAGCATGGCCACTCTGGAGATGTAAAGGAGCATGGTTTCACGTTGACCACACCAGCTTCCTAGTGTCAGGAAAACAGGTATGTTCATGTCATCTCTCATAAGGTTGCAGTTGACTTGAACAAAGTTGTCTGCAGTGATGACCTCATCACCCTGAACTGGCCCAGAATTTTCAGGAATCTGAAAGCAAGTGACTTCCTCATGAGAATATACTAAAATACAAAATTCCTTGGTTTGTTTTAAAGATAGGTTTGTAGGGTATGATTTACTATAACTGTTTTACCCTCTATAAACACGTATAGTTCAGTGCATTTGGAGAAATGCCTAATTTTGTTTTAAATGAGAATTTCCCTTGAAATTATGACATCCTCCTAAAAATAGTCACATGTTTTAGAGCTGCAAGATACAATATGAAAATGTCAGTTGCTACATTGTAGTGTTTTTTTTATGGTCACAATGACTTCTCATTTCTAACACTGTAATATCCATGTAGTAAAGGAGTGTTGCCATTCCTTGGTTATGACAAAGAACACTGTTGTTTCAAGTAAATGAAAAGAAGAACTGTCTATGGGCATTGGGTTCATAGCTTCTAAGAGACTGCAGATTGCTCAGCAAAGGCAGACAGGCTAAACACTGTTATATGGAATCAGTATTGATATGCAACGTTGTGACTGGTCACTGGCCTGCTTCTGGACCTCTGAGCCCCAGTTATCTGTACTGGCTTCCTCCCAACCCCGTCACCCCTAACTTTCACAGAGGCTCAGAGGTTAGAATCATCCAGTACGAGGAGAATGCCTAGCACAGCATTTCTCAGAATGTATACTGTGGTCCACCAGTTCAGGGGCTGTTACTTTATTTTTTTCTTTTTTTAGTTCTACCACTTTATTGCTAACAACCCATCTCCCTCCACCCTCGTGCACACATGCTCAGTCATGTAACCCCATGGGCTGCAGCCCACCAGTCTCCTCTGTCCGTGGACTTTTCCAGGCAAGAATACTGGAGTGGGTTGCCATTTCCTTCTCCAAGGGGCTGTTACTTTAAATGATCTTTAGGAAAATGAGATTGAAATATAAGATATGACACCATAAAACTCCTAGAAGGGAAGGTAGGCAAAACATCCTCTACCACAATTCACAGCAGTGATTTATTAGGTCAGTCTCCCAAGGTAATAGAGATAAAAGCAAAAATAAATAAATGGGAACTAATCAAATTTACAAGTTTTTATATAGCAAAGGAAACCATAAAAAGACACCTACAAATTGGGATATTTGCAAATGATGTGACTGACAAGGGCTTAATTTCCAAAATATGTAAACAAAAACCCAATCAAAAAATGGGCAAAAGGCCCAAATAGACATTCCTCCAAAGAAGACATACAGATGGCCAAGAGGCACATGAATAGATGCTTAATGTCACTATTAGAGAAATGCAAATAAAAACTACAGTGAGATACCAACTCACACTGGTCAGAATGGCCATCATTTTAAAAATCTACATGTAACGTGCTGGAGAAGGTATGGAGGAAAGGGAACCCTTCTGCACTGACGGTGGGAATGCAAATTGGTGCAGCACTATGGAGAACAGTATGGAGTTTCCTTAAAAAACTAAAAATAGAGTTGCCATTTGATCCAGCAATCCCATTCCTGGGCATATAGGGACAAAACTGAAATTCAAAAAGATATGCACCCTAATATTCATAGCAGTGAAGTAAGTCAGAAAGTCCCTTGGACTGCAAGGATATCAAACGAGTCAACCCTGAATATTCACTGGAAGAACTGATGCTGAAGCTGAAGTTCTAATACTTTGGCCACCTGATGTGAAGAGCTGACTCACTGGAAAAAACCCTGATGCTGGGAAAAATTGAAGGCAAATGGAGAAGGGGGCAACAAAGGATGAGAGGGTTGGATGGCATTACTGACTCAATGGACATAAGTTTGAGCAAACTTTAGGAGATAGTGAAGGACAGGGAAGCCTGGTGTGCTGTAGTTCGTAGAGTCAGACATGACTTAGTGACTGAACAACAACAAAATCCGAAAGAGAAACATACTGACCATATAGTATCACTTATATGTGGAATCTGAGGTATGGCACAAATGAGCTTAGCTATGAAACAGAAACAGGCTCACAGAGAACAGGCATGGTCCCATGGTTTGGTGGGGTTGGGTTGAGAGTTTAGGATTAGCAGTTGTAAAAATCCATTCTTTAGAATGGATAAAGAACAAGGTCCTGCTATTTATATTCGCTTCCCAGGTGGCACTAGTGGTAAAGACCCTGCCTGCCAATGCAGGAGATTTAAGAGAGATGCGGATCCAGTCCCTGGGTCAGGAAGATCCCCTGCAGTAGGGCATGGCAACCCACTCCAGGACTCTTGCCTGGAGAATCCATTCCATGGACTAGCTCAGCCTGGTGAGCTACATATAGTCCATGGGGTTACAAAGAGTTGGACATGACTGAAGCAACTTAAACACAGAATGGATAAAGAACAAGGTCCTACTATATAGCACAGGAAACTTAATATATTCAATATGCTATGATTAACCATAATGGAAAAAGTAGGAAAAAAATGTACATATAACTGAATCACTTTGCTGTACAGCAGAAATTAACACAACATTGTAAATCGACTTAATAAAGTAAATTTTAAAAAGATATTTAGGAAAATGTACCTTATACCCCATGCTTGATTATTCAAAATACATGATAAAGGATAAAAGATTTGACAAGTCCTATAGAAACCATTTTAAGCTACTTCACAAAAGCAGTTTGAGCATGAAAGCTTACCTTTTACATGTACCTTTAGATGTTGCAATTCCACAGTGCCTGCTGTGTAGGGACCAAGAGCCAGACTGAATAATGAACATCCTACCACTCTGATCTTGGAAGGGCCAAATCCTGTTATGGCTCTGGTCCTTTGATTTTCACAAGAATCCTTATATATCATCAACACAAACCACTGAGCTCCCTTGACTGGGTCTCTTTTTTTTCCAAATGAAAACAAGTGTCACATACAAGTTGCCTGTTTGTCACATACAAGTTCTCTGTATGTTTCAGTTGCAATTTCCTTAACCCTGGTATGTGTGAACAGTTTTTCAGTCTTTGATGTTTTTGGTTTTATTCTCAATGACTCTGCTCTCAAACTTACATATTTTCAACTGACAAAATTTCTGTTTTTTTTCCAGTTTAAAATCTTATCCTTCACTGATTACTATGAACTTGTTCAAAGCAAATAGCTAACTAATGATATTTGTAACTCACCATTGTGTTGCTCTTCAAGACCATTGTTTTCTCTTTCACAAGGAGTCATCCATGCCTTTATAATGGATCTTTGCAGATCTTGATACGAAGATCTGTATCTGTCTCTGAAAAGAAGCTATTAAAGATAACAGAATCAGGCTGTTAACATTCCCCAAATTTGCCAAATGCTTTCTAGCATTTTTGATAAGGAAATCCAAAAAAAGTAGGCTACTACTAATACACATGGTGAATATGTCAAAATTAATAGCCTTGTAACATATGGTATATTTTTTATGTTATTGGGATAATCAATCATTTTCTAAAGAAACAGCAAATGTATATTTCAACCTAATACAGGGAGTTGTCCATAGGAGAATAATTTGGTCAAAACCCAACATTTAAAAATCATGTTAGATTTTTTGTTTGTTTTGTTTTGGTGTATAGGATCTTAGTTCCCTGACCAGGGATGGAACCTGTGCCCCCTGCACTGGAAATGCAGATTCTTAACCACTGGACCACCAGGGAAATCCCTAAAAATCATAGTGTTTGCCTTCAATTCATGGAAGCCATGGGAGCTGTTATCTTAAACATCTGTGGGGTTGTTTTACTGATCTGTTTCTCGCCTGAGGGAAAGTTACATTGTCTTATATAACTTTCCTAATGGAAAGTTAGGTTGTCTGTGGCTGCTGTAACAAATTACCACACACTGTGTAGTTTAAAACAGCAGAAATTCATTTCCTCACAATTCTGGAGTCCAGAGGTTTCAAATGAAGATATTTGCAGAACCACGCTCCCTTCTAAGACTCTAGGGAAGAATCCTCCCTGCCTTCTGGTGGCCACTGACATCCCTTGGCTAGTGGCCACATTGCCGCAGTCTCTACCTCTGTCTTTATACTGTCTCTGGGTGTGTAAGTGTGTGCATGTATGTGTGTAAAGTCTCCCTCTGCTGTCTTATAAGGACATCTGTGATTGCATTTAGGGAATACCCAGGTAATCCAAAGTAACTTCAAAATCCTTAACACAAACATATCTACAGAGACTTGTTTTCCCCCATAAATTAATATTCACATGTTCTCTGGGGTTAGGATGTGGATATCTTTAGGAGGTGGTATTTTTCATCCAACCACAGGCCTCACTGCTCAATTTCAAGGCTCAAGATTGTGTCAGCCCATCTCCATAGGCCCTTAGGACTTCACTGAGAAGTTTGTGTATGCCATTTAACCTGTATTTTAAAGTCAGCCCATTCCAGACTCTTCAATTGGTGACAATTTGGCCAGCTATTTTCAAGTGTTGTAATATAGAAGTACAAATAGGAAAGAGAGACAAGATGAACAAGGAGTAACAGGTTTTAAAAGTCACTAATAAAATGGCGCTTATGTTTTTAAAGAATCTGCCTGCAATGTAGGCAGACCTGGGTTTGATCCCTGGGTTGGGAAGATCCCCTGGAGAATGGTTACCCACTCCAGTATTCTTGCCTGGAGAATTCTATGGACAGACTGTGGAGTTGCAAAGAGCCGGACACAACTGAGCGACTAACACAAGTATATTTTTAAACCCTGAGCATGTGCTTATTTCATGACTACAATGATCTGTTTTGAAAGGGTTTGGTAAAGCTGTGGCCTTCTACTGACAACTCTTGAAAAATAGTCCAGTCTAATTCAAAGAAAAAAGCAGCAATTCAGACCGAGAACCAAGAAATGTTGACCTAAATTTCCTTAGTTGAAATCCAAAGGAACCAGGAATAGGCGGATCATTGAAAAGAGCCTAGCACTGATACAGAGTGGGCAAGTTTGGTTGGTGGTCCCAACCCTACTTCAAAATGAGTAATTTTTTTTGTTTGTTCTTTTGATTTTTTTTAAAAATTTTATCATCACACTGAGTAATTTTTAACAAGTTAACTTTTCTGGGTCTCAGCTGTCATAAAAAAAAAAAAAAGAACAACGTGCCAGCATCATACTCAATTACATCAACATATCTCCTGAAGCCATAACTTTCCATGAGTTTTTTCTGGTGCCTATCTATCTGCTATTCCTTTGGGGCTATACAAGTTAATATACCTAGAAAGGCAAAAAAGAAAAAAGTCCATTCTCACTCACTCCCATTTCATTTTTCTTTGTCCAGTGCAACCTCCAATCGAAATGGATTCTTTTGGTTACTTCCCTGGTGGTTCAGTGGTTAAAACTGGCTCCAGTTTTAACAGCCACATTCAGTTCACTCCCTGATCTCAGGGAACTAAGATCCTGCATGCCACAGGGTGTGGCCATGAAAGAAATAGATTCTTCTGGAGGGGGAAAAAATAATACTAATAAGCAACCATGAACCAGTTGAGTGTCTTAATGAGTTTAGTTCTGAGGCTACTGTAAGAAAGCACTAGGAAGAGCAAAAAGAGTTTTTCTAAGGAGATGGTACTAAACGGGAGAATTCCCCTCCAGTGCTCAAACTAAACTCAAGTGTCTTTGCATATTTCCTTCCATAAAAGAAGTGGTTTCTTTGCTTATGAATTATAGCTACTTTGGTATCCTGAAACCCGGGTGGTTTCAGCTTCTCTAAAATGGATGAAAAAAATGTTAAGTCACATGACAGGGCCTGGAGGGGGAAATGATCTTGTGGAATACACTAAATTTAAATTCTGCTTTTGTTGTTAACAAAAACAAGAAGGGGAAGAGGCAAAGAGAGAAAAGCAAGAGGAAATGATTTCCTCAGGTGCGGAGTTCTTTTGAGTTTATTCCAATTCCTTTTGACCCTGTGGGTTTTGACTTCATTCCCAAGTTTAGGTCTATTAAGTGGAAATGGACTGAGAAGTCCATGGGACAAACTGATATTATCCAGGAAGCATGTTTTGTTGAAAAATGAGGATAGGGTGAAATGATAAGATGCCCTGAACTGTGAAATTACACACGGTTGGCGAGAGCAATTCGCCATCCGGTGACGACCCAGAGCTACTGCCTGGGCCTCAGTACGGCCGTGTGGAAGTCTCGAGATCCTGGCTTGTGATTTCAGACAGCAGAGAATTCTTTTACGGTGCTCCAGAGCGCTCCAGAACACACCACAAGAAAACAGCAGCGAACAGAGCTGTTCCAAAGTGGGCAACCAGCTCTTCTTCCTGCTACCTACCCAGACGCCGTGAGACACCATGGACAGCTCTTCAGGCGCTGCCCGCTGGGCCGCCGTGCTGCTGTCCCCAGGCCTAACCCCGGGCCAGCTAGGCCGGTGCGGATGGCGAAGAGTGGTCCTGACACCCTTCTGAGGCAAGCCCCCAAACTTTTTCCCCAGAGTCCCTCCCCGGCACCCGAGGGGAGGGTCGTTAAGCTCTGAGGAGACCACGCGAGGGGGGCGGGGGAGGCCGCATCCTCGCTCTCCCGGCATCCTCAGCGGTGGGACCCGCAGCCGCCGCCTGGGGAAACACGCCACCCGAAGCGAAGGTCTCTGCGCGCGGAGGCGGCGGGCAGCTCACGCCTAAGCGACCCGCGGGGGCAGTCAGGGAGTGGGGCGGGACCTCCCACGACGCCCCGCCCCTTCCCCGCTAAGGGGGCGGGCCTTCCGCCCCTCGGCCGCAGCGCAATGCGGAAGAGATGGACGCGCCGGAGCGGAAGTGACGGTTGAGGTGGCGGCGGGCCGCGGAAGGAGGAGGAGCCGGAGGAAGAGGTGAGACAGTCGGCCTGTGGCGGGGGGTGGGGGGCGGGGAGCGGCCGTGGCCAGACCCACCGGCTGCGGGGTGCGCGGGCCGGCGCTTCCTGGAGTAGTCTCCGCCTCCGCAGCCCGGGCGGCAGCGGCTAGCGGCCACCGCCCGCAGCCCGGGTACGCGGAGGGCAGGCATGGTGGGGGGAGATCGCCGGTTTTATGCTAGGCGCCGCGCCGGGCGGAGGGGGACTGAGGTGACAGCGGCTGTCAGCGCGCCTGCCCGCGGGAAAGGCTGCGAGTCCGTCTGGGCGTCGGGTCGTCTCTTCTGGCGTATAATGGAGGGATGGGGCTGCCCAGGCGCTTGCGTCCCCGCCCGAGAGGGAGCCGCTTTTCCGGGCTGTCGACGACCTGGGACCCCCTGAGGAGCCCCGGTCCAGTCCCGAGTCGTGATTCTTCTCCCGCCCCGGGTGGCCATTTATATTTACCGGCCCCCGGACCCGTCGGCCGGGGTGTCCCGGGCTTGGGCGGCTTCTCCTGTCCTTCGCCGCCGCTCCCCGCCCCGGGAGCTCCTGTGGTGTCGGATAATCCTTTCCCTTCTCTCACCTCTAAGGAGCTTTGAATCAGCCCTGTTGACCTTCCTTCCCACCTTCATCTCCTCCGCCGCGACCCCCAGATCGGTTTGAAGTTTCCGAATCGTTTTCCCTTTCAAACGGCAGTGACAAATCCCGAAGCAGAAAGCTGATAAACCACTCCCGAGCGAAAATAGGCTCAATTTTTTTCCTTTTTGGTAAATAGAAAAGGGAAACTCATCTTAACCAAACCGTTCTTGGAACTTTGGAGTGATAAGAGAACCCTGTCTTGACTTGCTGTGAGACCGCTTTCCCTCCTGCTTTTCGGTAAAAAATTAAGTGATGACTTATCTTTTGGAATAAACAATTCTGTCCCCGAGCTCTCTCCGCACCCCCTCCGCTTCTCCCTCCTCCCCCATCAAAACCTGGCAGGGAGGGACTTCGATGGCTTGCAGTCCTTGCCGCAGAAGGAAACATTAGCTTCATTTGCTTTGCTTTGCTTGTTTTCACAAGGCTGCCTCCGAAGAAAGGAGAATGGCGTTCAGCAAAGGATTTCGGATCTATCACAAATTGGATATCCCCCACCTTTCAGCCTCATAGTGGAAACCAGGCACAAGGAAGAATGTCTCATGTTCGAGTCTGGGGCTGTAGCGGTGCTCTGTAAGTCATCTCTCTCAACCCAGCTGATCAGGATCTGTTTGCTTGCAATAATTCGATTCAACCTTTTTTTTTTTTTTTTCTTCTTTTTTTTCAAAAGAAGATTCTGATAACCCCCTCATTGTATTTCACCTCACAGGTCATGCTTTTATTTCCTTTTAACCAGACCCTACTGTTTTTCAAAGTTTTCTTTGCCTGCTGCAGGTTTTTGATGAGGGTGGGGAGAGATGCCAGTTTGGGTACAAATTTTTGCTTTCTTGGGTTTTGCTGCTGCTTCTAAAAGTAAATCTTTCTTTCCAAAAAAATATGGTTGCAATGTATAGCATATCATGTAAACCTGTAAAACAGCTTACCTGACATTTTTGTGGAATGAACAGAATTTCTTACAGCTCAGGTATAGTCATGGACTATAAGAATATTTGTTTAATATTTTGGAATATCTTATGATGAGGCTCTTATATTTTCACTAAGAAAATTTTAAACAACCTTTAAAATTTGATGTAAGCTAGCTGCTTGATTTCATATTGGTTAAGAAATTATTTTGATAGTTTATTTTAAAGAAAAGGACTACTGCAGCACAGGATAGTAGATTAATAAGGTTTGGGTTATTTTGTGGGCAGACGGATGAGATTAAAAATAAAAATATTATTTGAATATGACATTTCTTACTATAAGATTTTGACAGGTAACTTCAGTTTGGGATTATTTCAAATGTGATTATTGTTAGAGACTTTCTTGTGATAACTACTTGTTCTGTATTATGTTTTTGCTATGTAGGATCAGTTTGGGTATTGGTCATATTTTTAAAAGTTAAAAATAACATTTGAAAGGCATACTTAAAACTGTAAACCCATGAGTATTAAAGTTTCTCCAGATTTGGTAGGGAAAGGCTGAAGACCCTAATATCTACATACAGAATATTAACATGCAGAATATTATGATCAGTTAAACCTGATCATAATACTCAAAAATAGTAAAATTTTTACCCTGATTGTGGAAATAGATAGTGACATAATGGAAAATCTTAAGCAGAGAACAATTTATAAGAAATATGTATTTTTTTGGTAAATGCAGTAACATGGTTTGAGTGAACAAGAAGAGGTTATATGTTTTCTAAGAAACAATTAGCATGTGTTATAATCAGTCAGGACTTAGTTCGTTTACATTGTTATTTATGCTTAAATCAACCTAACTGTCGCTTGCTACAATATTAATTTGTAAAGCATGTTTCTTTGTACTACAAATCTCATACTGATGAATTCTATCTAGATCAAAGACTGTCTGGGAAAAAGGTTTGTCTTAGCATATGAAACACTTTTCAGCTGCTTGTGTTTTAGTGGTTTCCTAATTTGTCTAAATTCTAAATGTTTCTTTAATGGTGTTAGTAATACTAGGAAGTCAAATTTCTGGCTGCAAAGTATTTATTACTGATAGGTCAGGAAGCCTAAAATCATCTTAATTCCAAACCTCCAGCAGTCCTCTTTTATGCCAAATAATGGTTAAAAAAAAAAAAAAAAGTAACTCCCAAGCTATCCTTTTTGGCATTGCTGCCACTCTTGCTCAGTTGTGAATGACTCTTTGTGACCCCTTGGACTAGAGCCCCTAGGCTCTTCTGTCCTTGTAATTCTCCAAGCAAAAATACTGGAGTGGGTTGCCATGTCCTATTCCAGGAGATCTTCCCCAGCCAGGAATCAAACCTGCATCTCTTGTGTCTCCTGCATTAGCAGGCTTATTCTTTACCACTGTGTCATCCAGGAAGCCCATTTTTGACATTAGTGTTCATGTTAAGAAAAAGAATATTAAAAACATTGTCTTTACTACTTATTAACTATTTTCATTAGCCTTAGACTGTATAAGTAATTGTTTTTCAGGAAAAGAAAACTTTGTTACTTCTCTCTATAGAGCTCACGTAAATATTTAATCTTCTAAGTATGTCATTAGCTTTTCTATTGTAAAATTTAATATTTAAAACATTAATATTTAAGAGCTAACAGGCCTTTTTATAAATCATTTGACTTGTAAAATTAGTTTGACATTCCAGTCCGAATGCTACCAAGATGTATACTGTGCTGTAGAATGTTCATTTTTAAAACCTTCACTTTTTTTTGAATTAAAAAAAAAAAATGTACTCAGGGAATTGTGCTGGGAAAATACTGAGATGTTCTCTTTATCTTCATCTGTCTCAGCCCTTTGAATTTCAGTGCATCTTGCATGTTAATCTGCCAGAAGAATCTTCTAAAATCATTTTTGTTATTTAACCAAAGTGTTACCCCATTTTTCAGTAAGAGTAAGTTCAAACTCCTCAGCCTGTCAATTGAGGCCTCCCATCATTTGGCCCCACCCCATGATTCACTGTTGACCTCCTTTAAGGGAGACTGGTGTTACCTTAGCACTTTCCCAAAATATTGTTCTTTTTCCAACCCTCACCATCCTTTCTTCCTGGAATGCCGGAATGCTTTTTTCTGTCTTTCCAGTCAAAGCCAGTCAGTTACAGCTTCAGGAGTCTTCTTCTTTCCAGAAGAATCTGCCCCACCCACCCCCTCCTTCTTATTCTTGTCTCTTCCTTCCCTGAATTTTGTGGACCTTAGTCTTTATCACAAGGTGAATGCCTTTTTTGTGCTGCCTTCATTGTTCTCTGTATGCTTGTATACAGTGATCCTAGCAGGCCTCAGCCTTCTGGTACCCAAAGTTTGTGACTTTTACAGGCTCCAGTTGTCCAGCTCTAAAGTTTAAACAGTTAGACATCTTAGGCCATACATATTGTTAAAGATTGGCAATCACTTATTTTTCTTGGCGTAGGCCAGAGTGCCATGAGATACCCACCATGAAAGGTCATCTTTCCAATTACTGGCATATGTTAAAAAATAGGGTGCAAGTGAAAATCGTCTCAGTTCCTGGATCCTCTTAGGGCCTGGGTGTCCACTAATCAGTCCAGTCCTGTCTTAATGTTGATAATGATGTTAAATCAGTCCTGATACTATGACTTAATCAGTCAGTGAACCAGTGTCTTTCAGCTCTGGATACATATTATAATTTACAAATAGTGATGCCTGGGCTCCAGCCCCTCAGAGGTTCTGATATAATTTGATTCCGATGACTGTTTCTAAGCATGATTTATGTAGGCTTTCCTATGGTAGATTATGGCATAACTTTTCTGGCTTGCAGATTTTATCCAAAAATAACCATGTTTCCAGAATTTTCATGTTATATATTGTGGGGTCAGTATGGCAACCCACTCCAGTATTCTTGCCTGGAAAATCCCATGGACAGAGAAGCCTGGCGGGCTATAATCCATAGGGTCGCAGAGTTTGGACACGACTGGGCACACACACGTACATGGCGTCAGTAATGAATTTTCTTAAAACTCTTAGCCTGAACCAAGTGCCGAAGTTCCCGTAGCACTTTCAGTCTATGGGAACATCACAGAACAGGAAACTGTGTTGAAGTTTCTGTGTCTCAGTGCTGCATTCCTTGAGGGAAAGGCCCAGATCTCATTATAATGTTTGTATCCCTAGTGTTTAGTTCAGTGTCTTACGTGTATTGCAGAATAAATGATTATTAAAATAAATGGCATGGGGGAAGACTTACCTAAACTAAATTACAGTATTCTATGTTGAAAGTGTGGTACCTTTTCGTGTAAAATTTATTTTGTATCTTTTAAAGAACTGCTGGTTGACCAAATTACTGATATAAAACACATATATTAACATGTTATTTGGATTTGTTACTGAAAAATTCTGTTGGAAGTTTTTAACTATTAACCACATCATTAAGGTTTTTCTGAAATGCCAGTTAAAATCTGTGTGATGGATGTTGTTTATAACTTCATAAGTACGATTAACAGTTTAAAATTACTTTTCTTTAGGTAGAAAAAAATTTTGTTATTTCTTTCATTGCATGTATTTAACAACCTTCTGAAACATTCTTTTAATAGTTAATATGCTTTTTAGTAGCATGCTCATTTTTAGTCTTACTCATTTTTGAAAATTTCTAGTTCAGAAAAATGTTCAGTTGAACTGAAAATTTGTTGTCTGTGGAGCAGTGACCCAGGGTAGCAACTGTGACTAGTATACTGTGCTGAAACAGTATAAGCAGCAAGTGTGATGGTCAACAAGTTATAACACTAATGTAGTAAGAGATAAAAGAAGACATCTATCAGTTTTATGTAGAGTTCAGTTTTTCTCCTCTTTATACACATGTAAATACCATCACAAGGGAAGGACAAGTAGCCAGTCAGACAGATAGATGCATAAAATGCACAGGCTATCTCATTGTTTTTCAGCCCTTCTCAAGTTTCTGTAAAGGGAAATAACTTGCTTTATAATTGTATCCTAAATAGAAGATGGAGTAAAGAGAAGGTCACCCCAGGGGAAATGGAGGATGATGCTCAAAATAGAATTCATGAATCACCTGTTTAAAAGATGGGGATGTAAATTGTTGATGTAAATTCCTAACTCTTAAAAGGAGAGCTTCTGTTCTTTTTGGTATCACATGCTGGTGTGGTAGGAAGGATTAATTGCTTTTATCTGCCTAGTGGCCAGATTATTTTCAGGCCTTAACTCTGGACCTAGTTTTACCCCAGGCTGTTCATCTAAGTTTCTTGTCTACCTCATTTTTTTTTTTTTCCTCTCTTTTGTCTTATCATGGAAACATGAGCCATAAAACTTTAGGACAGTATTCTCGAGATCTTTGTCACAGGACGTGAAGTGAAACTGCATTCTGTGAAGGAGTCATAATTGCCATTTACTGAAAGTTACTCTGCTAGTCCAACATTAAGCCAGAGGTGCCTAAACTCTCTTGTCTCATGGCATCTTGGGGGGTCTTATTAAGTTTTTAACAGCACCCTTAAGTCACTGTTATGTTCATTAAGTAGTTAGGTCCAAATAATAAACATTAATGTCCCTACAGCTTTAATAGCTGTTTGGAAAAAATGATGCCAAGACACTGAAAATAATTTACCTTGTTCATAAATAACCACAATTATTTATTTAAAGTTTGGAGGTGCCTGCTGAGCACTGAACAGCTTTCAAACCTTGGCACCAGATTGAACAGAACAGCACCACCCTCATTGCCTGTTCCACGCTGACTTTGGAGTGGAAATGTTGTGTTTTGTTGTGTTTTGTTTTTTTAATCAGAGAAACCACTGAAAACCCAGCTGCCCAAAGATATGATGTCATGAAGGAATGTACTGCAATCAAAAGTTAAAAACTCTTAACTACCCCAGTCTAATAGTTTGGGCAGTGCTCAGCACGTCTTGAGTATCTCCATGTTTCCTTCGATTTAAAATATCCTTCATCTCTCCTGGGAGTTTGCTGAAGTGTCCTGGACCTTCTCAGCATAGAGTTTAGACTGTGGCACTAGACTTGCTTTATTTCATTAAATTCTATGGGTTGTACTTTTATTCCCATTTTGAAAAAGTGGAAACTGAGGCTTGGAGAGATTAAATAACTGCTCCAATGACATAGTCTTAGCATTTGCTTTTCACTGTAAGTATTATTTGGGCTGATGTTAGGGTGGTGGTTATTGTTGGAGGGGTTGAGGAATGAATAGCAAAAAGACAAGAATGCCTGTAGAATTTTAAAGTTGAGTGAAATGGGCAGCATTTTCTAACAAGGGAAGTGTTAAACTTGCTGTGTTTTGCCTGCAAATTATTAGTATATAAGAGGGAAACATGGTTTGATTTAGCATTAGGTCATTAAAAACCAAGTTTCTTTGCCAGGCCAAGTTAAATGTCAGGTTTTAGAATTTTGGATGACAAGTGTAGTAGGTGGTGATGACAAGCAGTATGCATGGTTTTTTCTTTTTTTTTAATTGCCACATGCTACCAGTCACCATGATTGCCCTTTAGATAAGTTACAGGTTTTATCTTTTTTTAAGAAAAAATTTCAAGCTAAAAGAAGAAGTGACTTTTTTACAGTTGACTTTTTCTGCACAGAAAAATGAATTTTAGACTTGTTAGATATGACTTTACGTTAGGGTTGCAAAATTTCACTATTTCTATAAATAATTTTTGGAATGTTCATATTTAATAAAAAATAAAGTAAATAGCAACTTTTAAATATCAATGCTTAAAAAAGGAAAATCACCCTTACTCCTCCATCCTGGACAACAGAGTTGTTCAGTCGCTCAGTCATGTCCGACTCTTTGCGACCCCATGAACTGCAGCATGCCAGGCCTCCCTGTCCTTCACCAACTCCCAGAGTTTGCTCAAACTCTCATGTCCATCAAGTTGGTAATGCCATCCAGCCATTTAGTCCTCTGTTGTCCCCTTCTCTTGATGCCTTCAGTCTTTCCCATCGTCGGGGTCTTTTCCAGTGAGTCAGTTCTTCGCATCAGGTGGCCAAAGCATTGGAGCTTCAGCTTCAGCATCAGTCCTTTCAATGAACATTCAAGACTGATTTCCTTTACCATCGACTGCTTTGGTCTCCTTGCTATCCAAGGGACTCTCAAGAGTCTTCTCCAATACCACGGTTCAAAGGCATCAGTTCTTCGGTGCTCAGCTTTCTTTATAGTCCAACTCTTACATCCATATGCTGGAAAAACCATAGCTTTGACTAGACGGACCCTTGTTGGCAAAGTAACGTCTCTACTTTTTTAAAGTGCTGTCTAGGTTTGTCATAGCTTTCTTCCAAGGAGCAAGCATCTTAATTTCATGGCTGCAGCGACCGTCAGCAGTGATTTTGGAGCCCAAGAAAATAAAACCTGTCACTATTTCCATTGTTTCCCCATCTATTTGCAATGAAGTGATGGGACCAGATGCCATGATCTTAGTTTTGTAAATGTTGAGTTTTAAGCCAGCTTTTTCACTATCCTTTTACCTTCATCAAGAAGCTCTTTAGTTCCTCTTCACTTTCTGCCATAAGGGTGGCATCATCTGCATATCTGAGATTATTAATATTTCTCCCTGCAATCTGGATTCCAGCTTGTGCTTCATTCAGGGTGGCATTTCACATGATGTACTCTGCATTTAAGTTAAATAAGCAGGGTGACAGTATACAATGTTGATATATTCCTTTCCCAACTTGGAAGCAGTCTGTTGTCCATGTCTGTTTCTAACTGTTGCTTCTTGACCTCCATACAGATTTCTCAGGAGGCTGATGAGGTGGTCTGGTTTTCCCATCTCTTTAAGAATTTTCCACAGTTTGTTGTGATCCACACAGTCAAAGGCTTTAGCAGTCAATAAAGCAGAAGTAGATGTTTTTCTGGAATTCTCTTGCCTTTCCTATGGTCCAGTGGATGTTGGCAGTTTGATCTCTGGTTCCTCTGCCTTTTCTAAATCCAACTTGCACATCTGGAAGTTCCGGTTTACATACTGATGAAGCCTAGGGTACCCTGTTATTATAACATAGGGCTCATAGTAGTTCCTGGGCTTCCCAGGTGGCTCAGTGGTAAAGAACCCACCTCCCAGTACAGGAGATGCAGGTTTGATTGCTGGGTCAGGAAGATCTCTCGGAGAAGGAAATGGCAGCCCACTCCCATATTCTTGCATGGGCAATCCGATGGGCTGAGGAGCCTGGAGGGCTACAGTACCTGGGTTTGCAAAGAGTCAGATATCACTGAGCAACTGAACAACAGTAGTAGGTCCTAAGTGCTTTCATTTTTTGCCACTTAAGTTTGCTATAAGAAAATTAAGGATGAAGGCAAAATTTCTCTCTCACTAAATAGTAAAACCTAATTATGTGACGTTTTCAAAGAATATATATTCATTCATTTATTTGACTGCAGCAGGTCTTAGTTGCAGCATGTGGAATCTAGTTTCCCGACTAGGGATTGATCCTGAGTCCCCTGCATTGGGAGCTCAGTTTTAGCCACTGGACCACCAGAGAAGTCCTATGTCTCAAATTTTCTAAGTTGTCCTTAAAATATAGCTTAATGGTGTAATAGGATCTGGATTTGTTCTCCCACTTTAACAACAACAAAACAAACAAAAAATGTGAAACAGTTGTCAGCCCTTGAACCATAGGCAGCACAAGACACTGACCCCCAAGAGAAGGGAAGCAAATGTGCTGAGCCTTGTTTGTGGGCTGCTGCCTTGAGAGTTTCCAAGCTACAGCAGCATCAGGAGGAACCCAGACAAAGCCTGGCAGTCTCCCCAAATTGAGGAGACAGAGTAGGGACTTTGGGGAAACCAGGGCATCTAGAGTTCTCAGGACTGAGTACCAGCATAAGGATATCTGCACAGAGCTCCTGAGATGCGTGGTGGGTTCCACATGGTGCCTCAGCTGAGTTCTGTTTGGTGCCAGTATGAGAGGAAGCTACCAAGGCAGGGAAAGAACCACCCAAAAGGAGCCAGCAGAAGAATTCCTGGAGCTCACCCAGGTCTGGGAATAGGTCATGGTCCAAACAGCCAGAATGGAGAAAGCTGTTTGGGTTGAGCACTAATGAGTGGGGCCAAGTAGCTCTCGACCACATGCTGCTCTGGTCCTGCCCAACAGGCTTCAAAGCAACACCCAAAGGGATCGAACTGTTTCCAAGTAATTTCCAAATAGCTCAACTGTATCCCAGAAGACAGTTTAGCACTGTTCACAGGAACACAAAATGTATATACATATATCCAGCATTCAACCCTGTAAATTTCACAATGTCTGGCACTCAGTTAAAAATTACCATCATGCAAAGAAGCAAGAAAATATGCCACATAACAAGGAGAAAAGTCAATCTGTAGAAACAGATGCTCAAATTAATAAGAACATTAAAACAGCTATTATAAATATACTCCATATGTTCAGGAACACAGGAAAGAATGAGCATGTTAAGGAGAGGTATAAAAAATGTGAAAGACCCAAATCAGACTTCCAGAAATAAAAACAGCAGTGTCTGAAATGAAAAAAAATACACTGATAGGAATTAATAGATTAGACTCTGCAGAATAAATGAGTGACAAATTTGAAGACGCAGTAATAGACAACTCAAAATGAAACATGGGAAAAAAGACTTAAATAGATAAACAGAACATCAGAGGGCTGTGGGACAATCTCAAGTGGCCCAATATATACACATGGGCTTCCCTGATGGCTCAGCTGGTTAAGAACCTGCTTGCCAATGCAGGAGACACAAGGGGTGCAGGTTTGATCCCTGGTTTGGGAACATCCCTTGGAGGAGGCTTGGCAATAGACTCCAGTATTCTTGCCTGGAGAATCACATGGACAGAGGAGCATGGCAGGCTACAGTCCGTGGGGTCGCAAAGAATCAGATATGACTGAAGTGACTGAGCATGCACGCATGTATACATAGTTGGAATCCTAGAAGGGAGGGGTGGAGCTGGGAAATATTTGAAGAAATAGTGGCTGATAATTTCCCAAAGTTGATGAAAACTGTAAATCCACAGATCCTAGAAGCTAAATGAACCAGAAGCAGAAACATGAAGAGAAAGAACTACACATGGTCAAATTACTTAAAACCAGTGACAGAAAAATCCTAAAAATAATCCAAGAAAGAAAAAAAATGTGTAGAAGAATGAAGATACGAATCATGATAGACATTTCTTTAGAAGCAATTCAACCTGGGACTTCCCTGGTGATCCAGTGGTTAAGACTCCACACTTTCAATGCCAGGGATGTGGATCCGATCCCTGGATGAGCAGCTAAGATCCCACATGCTGTGCAGCATGACTCGAAAAAAGAAACAGTCCAACCCAGAGGAGAAAGAGCTAGATCTTTAATGTACTGAAATGGAAAAAACAAAACAATAATGAAAAAAAAAAAACCCAAGACCTGTCCATCTAGAATTCTGTACTCCATCACAAAGAAAGGTGATGTAAAGACTTTTTAGATGTTCAAAAGAGAAAACAAAATGAGCTAATTATATGAATAGTGATTTAGATTAATTAGTATTGCTTTTCTTTATATCTAGTGCCAGTATTTTCAGAAATTCTGAGGTTATAAAGACTGAGCCAGTTTTGTTACTTGCGTATGTAAGTGTGTGTGTTATTTGCTTAGTCGTGTCCGATTCTTTGTGATCCCATGTACTGTAGCCCTCCAGGCTCCTCTCTCTGTGAAATTTTCCAGGCAAGAATCCTGGAGTGGGTTGCCATTTCCTTCAAGGGGGTATCTTCCCGACCCAGGGATCAAACCCCAGTCTCCTGAATTGCAGGCAGATTATTTACCTGCAGGCAGATTATTTACTGTCTGAGCCCCCAGGGGAGCCCATTTAGTTACTTAGTTATGTTTAAACTCTAAACTTGAAGGATGCAGAAAGAGTGGAATGGATTTGTGCAGTTGGGGTTAGCCTTGTGAGTAGAGTGCCAGAAGGAGATTTATCTTTAAAAATTGTGTATCAAGAAAAAAAAATTGTGTATCATGTTTTAGTGGTGACAGAGTTGAGTTTTTTAATAGTTGTTAATAATAATTTGTGTTTTATCTTTTTCCAGTAAAATAGGTTTTGCCTGTTTGTCTATAGTGTAAGCCATTGTTATCCCTCTGTAATGTTACACAGTATGAGCAATGCATTCATGTTGGCATACATTTCGTAGCCACTGAACTGATTGAATTACTGTGAGTGCATTTAGAGAGATGTGTTACTCTCCCTCGTCAACTGGACACTATTTAATTACTCCCACATTTCAGGTTGAAAGAATGTATGTGCCATTTACACTCCTAGATGATTCTGAGATAACTTAAGTCAATTAAAAGTAAAAAGAGGGACTTCCCTGGTAGTCCAGTGGTTAAGAATTTGTCTGCCAATGCAGGGGATGAGGGTTTGATTCCTGGTTGGGGAACTAAACTCCCACATGCAGTAGGGCAACTAAGCCTGTGCACTGAAACTGGAGAGCCAGCACACTCTTGAGCCCAGCCTGTGCACCGTAACAAGAGCAGCCTGGCGTGCTGCAGTCCATGGGGTCGCAAAGAGTCGGACACGACTGAGCAACTGAACTGAAGACCATAGGATGGGGTTTCCAGGTGGCTCAGTGGTAAAGAATCTGCCTGCCAAGCAGGAGACTTGGGTTCAACCCCTCGGTCTGGAAGATCCCCTGAAAAGAAAATGGCAACCCATTCCAGTATTCTTGCCTGCAAAATCTTGTGGACAGAGGAGCCTGGTGGGCCCCAGTCCATGGGTTCCAAAGAGTTGTGGACACAACTTAGCGACTAAACAACAGCAACAGACCATAGGATTACTGTAGTCTGTTGACTACCTTACTGAAATGTAGATAAACAAAGTCTTTTAATATCCTGTGGGTCATATTCTAAGCATAGGCAGGATGAATCATATTAAGTAAATTCCTAGCCGCTGGTGCATTAGTGCTCATTAGTGGTCTGTCTTGGTCAATGCTGGGGAAATGGTGTTGGAGATTGAGGTAGAAATGTAGTTATCAGAGGTGTAGATGTTGCAACACTGTGGGATTGATACAGAGCTGAGTAGAATAATTACTGATTGTGGATGGCACAGGTGAGATCTAACTTTTTTAGAATGAGAGAATGGGTTAGAAGCTAAAAAATGAAAAATGCACTTCCCCCTTGTTTAATTTTTGTGTCCATTCCTGAACCACGTTCTCTGTCTGTAGGGCCAGCAGGGCTGCTTGGGTTGGACAGATGATCGGCAACAGAAGACAGAACTTTCTGTAGTTGTCTGAGTTCCCATAAAGCCCCGACCAGCAGGGTGCTGCATAGTAAGGAAGGGTTGATGCAGGTACTGGGTTGATGGCCACCTTGACTACTGCATTCCTTCAAACCTGCTCTTCCTTCAGTCTTCTTTACTCGGGGAGTTGCCCTCCATCTACCTGGCTGTTTAAATCAGAACTTAAGAATCACCCTCTACTCCTCCTTCACTCTGGTTTTACACATTCACTCCATTACCAAATCAGTCAACTCAACCTCCTAATTTCATTGAGAATTCATGCAGTTTACCATTTCAGCTGGTTTTACACCAGTAATGCCACTGCATTCTCTTTCATGGACCATTATAATTGCTTCCTTAACTGGACCCCCTGCTTCCACTCTCCCCACCCAACTCTTCAGTGTTTTTAAATATGCAATTTACTTTTTTAATGTTTTAAAGGTTTGTTTATTTTGGCTGCACTGGGTCTTTCTTGCTGCACCCGGGTTTCTTCTGGTTATAGCGGGTTTCCTCTGGTTATAGCGAGCAGGGCCTATTTTGTTGTGGACTCTAGGCATGCAGGCCCAGTAGTCATGGTGTGTGGGTTTAGTTGCCCCGTGGCGCTTGGAATCTTCCTAGCACAGGGAACTCTTGACCCCGGCATTGGCAGACGGATTCTTAACCGCGGATTCTAACCATTTAGGAAGTCCTAAATACACAATTTAGATCTTGTTATTTGCCTGCTTAATACCCTTCAGTGGTTGACCATTGAAGTTAAAATCCAGAGTCTTTAAAATGACCTGCAATGAAGTGGAGTCCCTGCCTCCCTCTTCACTCGTACACTGTACTGTCTCTTGGTTTCTGTGTTCCAGCCACATGGGCCCTTTTTTAAGTTCTGAGTGTCTCAAATTCTTTCTGGTCTCAGGGTCTTCACATATGCTGTTGCTTCTGCTCAAGATTTTATTTTTAAAAATAAACTTGTTCACACATGTGGAAAAGTACATAAACCATAAATGTTCGACTTGATGACTTTTTACAGAGTGAATATATTCATGTTACCACTACCAGGTTGAGAACTAGAACATTATTGCTGGCTCTCCTTTCTAATTATTACCTCCATCATGATATGCAGAGATCGTAACTGTATGATTTCTTGCATCATAGATTAGCCCTGTCTGGGTTCCAGCTTAGCGTAGATGAAGTCATTCAGTAAGTGTTCTCCTGCACCAGCTTCTTTCAGTCAGTGTTACATACGGGAGGTCTTGCTTGTGGTAGTGCATAGCAGTAGTTTATTATTCAGTTCCGTTGTTATGCATTATTCCATTGCATGAATGTTCTGCTGTTCTGTTGACATTGGCTTTATTTTCAGTTTTTTTTATTACAGATGACTCTAGTATGAACATCCTTTTACATGTCTTTCGGTGCACATACTTTAATATTTCTATTGGATATTCTTAGGGATGAAATTTCTGGTCTTAGGATATGTGGATGTTCCTGTAACACTCTTAACCTCTACTCTTCGTGTGTCTAACTTCCTGTTCATTCTTCAGATACCAACTGAAAGGTCATTTCCACAGGCAGGCAGGCAGGCCTGCCTCCAACAAACAGTTTTAAAATAGGATCTCTTGTTGCAGTCTATTGGAACTCCATCATTGTACTTAATATAATTTTGCACTTGTGTGATTATATAATGCCTGTCTTCCCAATGGAAGGTATTAGGGCACTGGCTTTTTTTATCCCTGGAATAGGCATTCAGTACAGACTTGTTGCACCAATTAGTGAAAGGTTATTTTGAAATGTTACTAAGATTGGGATATATAATTTATATAGAACACTAATTTGGACAGTGGGTTATCTTTCAGCTGAAAGTTTAGTTATTTAATAGTACAAAGGAAACCATTTTCTTTTCAAATAATTTTTTTCTTTATGTATGATAAAATGGAAGGAGGCTTTCCTGCCAGCTGCTTACATGATCTTAGATGAATCACTTAACCTCTAGTCTTTTTCTTCTGGAAATGAGTAGCTTGGCCTGCAGACCTCGAGGATCCTCTGACTTGAGGCTCTCTGCCTGCATGCAAATAAGCTGACCACAAACTGCGGTGCATGCAACCTCAGGCAAATTGTAATTCTAGGCAGGGTATGGTGATTTGTCATCTTGTTTTCATATTCTTACCGGCTTTCTTCAGCTTGGTCTTCTGAATCAGCTAAGGAAAGACGTCTGTTCCCACCTGGAAGGCTTGAGCCACAGCAGAATGTTGACCTTGGATGGCAGGATCTTCACTTGAGTAGTGTAATTATTTAGCTTGAAGTATTGTAATTCATCAGAAGTTAGAGGAATCTACATTTAAATTTAATCTTCAAAAATGCCATGTGAGTTTTTAAAGAAATGACTTTTTTTTTTTAATTACTCAAAAATGCTTCATTTTTTATTTTAGCTTTCTGACTCTGTGCTTGTGCTTTCAACACTTTCACAACAATCTTCTGCTTCTCAATAAGGAAAGCGCGCTTGATCCTGTCATGGACACATTTAGCACACATGGAACTACCATAGGCTTGGCTGACATGTTTCTTCAATTTAGACAATCTCATGAGAACTTTAGGTCTCACAGCATGAACGCCTCTTAAGTCAGCCTGGGCACATACCACATGCAGATTTTGGTGCTTTCCCAACCTTCTTGGTATAAAGGTAAACAATTCTATTACCAGGGGTTCCGGGCAGCCCGGTTTTGTTAGAGGCTGTATTGTGGAACAGCCTACGATGGTATGTCAGATGCTTCACCATCCTGAATGCCTCTAGATGCCCTCCCAGCAAGAGGAAAAAGGAAGGTCTTGCAGGTTCAAGAAGAGACATTTTAAGTTATCTGATGATCTTAGATAATAAGATATAATTTTGTTTCTTTCAGATGGTGGAGTTAGCAAGGCGGGTGTGGCCACCATATCACAATTATCCTGTTTGTTAAGCCTCTATTTAGACTCATAACTCATGAAAGTCAAGAAATAGGTATATGATTGTTTTCATCTAAATTTCTGTACCTGATCTTTTTTTAAAAATTTATTTATTTTCCATTGAAAGATAATTGCTTTACAGTATTGTGTTGGTTTCTACCATACATCAGCCTGAATCAGCCCTCAGTTTACCCATGTCCCCTCCCACTTGAGCATCCCTCCCACCTCCCTCCCCATGCCACCTTTCTAGGTCGTTACTGAGCCCCAGTTTCAGTTCCCTGCGTCATACAACAGATTCCCATGGGCTTTCTATTTTGCATATGGTAATATATGTTCCATGTTACTCTCTCCATACATCTCAACCTCTCCTTCCTCCCCACAGCCATGTCCATAAGTTCTCAATATCTGTGTCTCATTGCTGCTCTGCAAATAGGTTCATCAGTACTATGTTACTATATTCCATATATATGTGTCAGTATGCAATATTTGTTCTTCTGTGTACCTGATACTATGTTTCATTATTTACCATGAATTCTCATTAGAAAAGAGAGGTATAACACCAGCAATGCTGAGTAATGCCAGTCACATCATATGACATAGTACCATAAAAGTAAGCCAGTCAAACAGAAAAGATATTGAATATTGTGATAGAGAACAATTGGTAGGTTAAATTTTGATAGAGAACGTTGATGTATTTATACACTGTTTTTTGTAGTCTATAAAGAGATCAAAGACTCTACAAAGTTATATATAGGTTTATAGCTTCTATTTTCATTACTTTCCTGTAGCTTAAATAGGAAATGTAGATTAGGCCTGCCTTCAGTTATGAATTTGTTCAATTCAAAAACTGTGAAACACCCTCAGAGCTAAAATAATGACTAAAGTTGTAGGATATCACTAACTCATGGCTTTGGTGGTTTTAAATACTTCTCAGCTACTTCTCCAACGGTAGGTGAAGGCACGCTCATCATCTTCCAACTGTAACTGTGACAGGGGGCTCCCCTGCTGGCTCAGTGGTAAAGAATCTGCCTGCCAATGCAGGGGACACAAGTTCCATCCCCGGCCCAGGAAGATCCCACATGCTGCGGGGCAGCTAAGCCCATGTGCCGCAACTACTAGGGCACAACCAGAGTCACCTGGGAAGCCCCATCAGCATAAAAGGACTATTTTATCTATGATAAATAAGCAAAAGATTTATGACAGAATATTAGCAGTATATTTCATCCTTAAATATTTTTGGAGAGTACATGTTTATAGCACATATTTTATTTTGCTTAAATTCTTTTCTGTGACCTGATTCCTGTTCATATATTCAGTAGGAATAGAATCCTAGGGCCTTCAGATAATCAATCCTAATGATATGAGATTATATTTAAAAATGTAACTAAAATTATAAATTCACACTGAAGGTAGCTCTGTGTTGTCTGGAAATGCACATTTGTATTTAGAGTGAAGATTAAGGTTTAAAGCATGAATGAAAGATAGTTTCAAACATGAGAAGAAAAGTTTTGCCTTTAAAAAAAAAAGTATTTATTTATTTATGGCCATAAGGCTTGTGGAATCTTAGTTCCCTGACCCAGAATTGAACCCATGCCCTGCTGCATTGGAAGCACAGTCTTAACCACTGGACCACCAGGAAAGTCCCAAGTTTTTCCTTTTAAAATAAGGAAATAAGAATGGAGTTATATACTGTTGATGCCTCAGGTGTCATAGCAGTAACCTCAGAAGCTGGGCTCTGACTTACCTTCCGTGCTTAATGTGTGAGCTGAAGAGGTGGGGCCTTCTTACTTCAGCTGAACTGCTCAAGATCCTGATTGGCTCAGAAGGACTCTGAATGGGCTTCTTGGCCATTCATTCATACCTACTGGTGGTTAGAAACCAGTCACTTTTAAAAAAGAAGGCTTGACTTTCCTAGCATTTCATTTGTTTAATAGCAACAACATAAAGAGGAAAGGGGAGAAAAAAAACACCTCTCTCACAAAAAGCAATCTGTTTCCCTGATGGAAAGCACAATGGAGAACCTCGTTATCAGCAAGTCAGCACTTACTAGAGAATGAGCGGCCTGAACTTCCCTATCACCACGTTTCCTGGACTTTCAGCTCTGCTCCTCCTTTCACTTTGTTTCCTCTGAGCTCTCCACTTCCGGTGCCATTATGTGCTCCACAACATACATCTTGGTTTGCAGTCATCTAACTCGATGCCCATCTTCCCTACCTCTACTTTCACCCCTCACCACTGACATCACATTTGAAAATTTCCACACTTTACTATGAGGAATTGTTAAACTTCAACAATGAAGGTTTTCAGATGCTATCAGTGGTAAGATGTAATGTTTATCTTCTTTGCATATTATTTTAAAACTAACAAACCATTCCCTTTTATGCCAAATCTCTTTTTTTTTTTTTTTTTTGCGAGTTAAGTTTTATTTGGTTCAAAATGAGGACTGCAGCCCAGGAAACAGCGCCTCAGATAGTTCAGAGGAAATGTTCCTCTCAATTTATTTTTTTTTTCTGTTAGATGAATATCTAGTCAACAGCTGCAGTGTTCAGAGGCTCTGGGTTAGGTGGGTATCGTGTTGAGATATAAATAAGTAAGATGTAGTTTCTATTGCTATTAGTAGACAAGAGATTTCCTTCCAGCCAGAGTACGCAGGGAAAACTTTAGGAAGAAAGCAGCATTTTTGGTTAGGTATTGAAAGGTGACATGCTTCCCTGGCGGCTCAGTGATAAAGACTCTGCCTGCCAGTGTGGGAGACCGGCTCTGAGCCCGGATCTGGGAAGATCCCACATGCAGAGGAGCAGCTAAGCCTGTGCACCACATCTGCTGAGCCTGTGCTTTGGAGCCTGCTGGTCGCAGCTACTGAGCCAGTGTGCCTAGAGCCCGTGCTCCACAGCAAGAGAAGTCACCTCGATAGAAGCCTACGCGCCGCAACTGCAGAGGGGCCCCACTCGCCCCGACTAGAGGAAAGCCTTCGCAGCAGCGAAGACCCAGCACAGCCAGATAGATAGATGACTAACAGATATTCAGGATGGAGAGAACGCTGTGAACAAGGAAAGAGAAGGGAGGGGGAAAGAACACGGAGCCTGTAGGAGGCGAGCACATTACTGGTTTTGGCTGAAGCTGGGATGCGAGGGGAGAGTGTTAGGGGACAAGAAAGATGGGGATGGACTAAGTAAAGTCGTGACAAATGCTGCATTTTATCTAAAGGTCATACACGTTTAAAGCGTTATAGCTCTCCTATTTTAAGTGATCTCTTCATAGTGAAAGTGCAGTCACTCAGTCGTGTCTGCCTCTTTGCGACCCCATGGACGATGACCTTCCAGGCTCCTCTGTCCATGGGATTTTCCAGGCAAGAATACTGGAGTGGGTTGCCATTTCCTTCTCAACATTCTCAAATTGTTTTCTAGAAATTAAATTATCAGAAAAATGGAACAATAATTTAATCAGGTCCCTCCTAATTTATATATTTCTCAGTATTTCATGGAGTTTCATAAAATAAGGGAATTTTTTTTCCCTCAGTTAAAAAAATACACATATGGGAAGGAAATAAAATTGTATTATAAGTAATTATCTTAATGCCATTTAGAGATACAGACTTCTTAATTTAGGAATATGCACATGTATTCTAACAGCTATTTTTGCTGGCTACATTAAAATTTAAAAAAAAATAATGTTACATATATGGAAAAGTTGAAGTTCAGCACCAAAGAACTTTTTTTTTTTTTTAAAAAAAACTATTTGAGACTACTAAGTTGCTAACATGAGGTAAACAGGGTTTATCTGTTTCCCCTAAATGCTTTATTATAATATTTCCTAGAAAGGCATTTTCCTGCATAACTACCAGATAACCATCAAAAAATGAACATTGGTATCTACTGTCTAATCCTCAGACTCTATTTTAGTTCATCAGTTGTCTGAATAATATCTTTCATAGCAAAAAGATCCAGTTGAATTATGTATATTATATTTAGTTATCATGTCTCTTTACTATCCTTAGATGTGGAGAAGTTTCCTAGTCTTTGACATTTATGACCATAAAGTGCTATGGCTTTTGAAGACGAAGGCCAGTTGTTTGGTAGAAATGTCCCTCACTCAGAATTTGTCTGATGGGTCTTCCTGTTCAGAGTCATGTGATGTTGGCAGGAATATTACAGAGCAGTGTGCTTTTCATTGTATCCTGTCAGCTGACACAGTGTTGACTTGTCCCATTTACTGTTGGTGTTCACTTTGATAACTTGTGTTGATGTGGTATCTGCCAGACATCGCTGACCAGCTTTTTACCTTTATAGTTAATAAGTGTTTGAAGGTGAGGTACACTTTGAGACTGTGTATGGTCCATTACTCTTCAAACTTTAAGTTTGTGAGTTTATTCAGGGATTTATAATCTGTTACTCTTAAAACTTATCTTGATGCTCAAATTGTCCCAAATTTTGCCAATAGAAGAAGCCCCTTTAGGCTGGCTTCTGTATTTTTGTGACATGCCTTCATTGTTCTTTGAACACTACTTTACTTTCTGGCACAAAATTTGTTCTAGCCTCATCTTGTCCCTGCCGTTCTCCTGGAATCAGCCATTTCTCCATGGACTCCTAGTTCCTTTTAGTGGAGAATGTATTTGAAAGCAAGATCTGGGTGCTGGCTGTGTTGTCTGTTATTGAGTATTGCTGATCACTAGTCCTGTCAATTGATAGAGTGAAGGAAAATTTGTAAGCATGTATGTGTATGCAAGGTCTCCCCACTGACTCAGCGGTGAATAATCCACCTGCAGGGCAGGAGACACAGGAAGTGAGGATTCGATCCCTGGAAGATCCCCTGGAGGAGGAAATGTCAACCCACTCCAGTATTCTTACCAGAAAACCCCATGGACAAAGGAGCCTGGTGGACTATAGTTCATGGGTTGCAAAGAGTCGGACACAACTGAGCACCAGTGGGTCTATGTATATGAAAGTATAATTATGCCCGCCCATTTCTATCTCTGTCTGTCTATCTGGAAGATGAAGTTCACAGTGGTAGCTCCAGTGCTGATCAGCACCACAGCGTCCTTTCTGGTTTTCTGTGTGTGTGTGTACTGCCCTTCTCCGTCAGCGAGAAAAACCTGCTCCATGCTTCTTGATCGTACCCCTGTGTGTAACCAGCCATGCTCCTGTTGCCACTACAGCCTCCTCTATCTTGTGCGTGGCTTTCTCGCCCCACCAGGGCTCCAGCACCCTGCCTGGAGCCTCCGTCCAACCCACCACGCCCTCTCCACTCTCTCTCAAGCTCCAGCATCCTGTGGCAGGCCATTCCAGCCACCCCTGGGTGGACACCACCCCCTCCTCACTCCGCTCAGACTTCTTCATCTCCTGCCCGCTGCCCTGCCCCTCAAATGGAGTCTTTCTTTCCCCACCTGTGGCTTCAACTCCATGAGCAGGGCCACCTTCTTAACTCTCTCTGGACTCACAGCCTGCGAAGGATCTCCTTCCATTCTACCCCAAACCTTTGAAGCATAAATGAAACAACAGGTAATCATCTACTGTCCTTTAGAGTAAAGATATTTAGGAAGGAAACACTACGTTTTCTTTTATAAAATTGGAAGGATCTAGAGGTAAATGTTCATATGGTTCTGAAATCTCCTTCACCAGTTAACTGAACATAAATTACTGAACTCCTGGGTGCAGGCACTGAGCTAGCCCACTGGGGACAGGCCAGTGGACTAGACAAAGCCCCTTCCCTCATGGAGCTGCCTTCTCTGACTCTTGGAGTGTAGCCAGGGTAGTAAATTAGGAAGCTCCCTAAGCCTGTTCCCTCCTGTCAAATATTTGTCACTCTAAAAAATAATTTAAAATTTCATTTAATATTTTGAGAAGAAACCAAAAAATTCCTGGCAGGGAAAATGACATCTCGTCTGTTCTTTGAATCGTTTTTCTTTCCTTTCACATTATTTTAGTGAAGAATATACACTTTAGTTTATTTTGTATGTTTGTGTGTGTGTCCTATTCCCTGAGTCTCAGAATATAATACAAAAGCACAAATAACTAAACAACATGACATTTGTTCACGTGTTTGAATCAGGTGACTCTAATAGACGGGTCTTCATTGGGCCTGAAAAACATGGTAGATTCATATATTTGGAGCACAGTTATTGAAAAGGTAATTATTATGCATTATTAGAAGAGAGAAGATTTTGATGCATGGTAATTTAAGTTATAAAATGACTTTGTCTTTTCTAAGGGAAGGTGTGTGCTTAATCGCTTAGGCACATCCAACTCTTTGCGACCCCATGTGAGCCCCCCAGGCTCCTCTGTCCATGGAACTTTCCAGGCAAAAATACTGTAGTGGGTGGCCATTTCCTTCTCCAGAAGGAAAGTGACAACTTAACACTAAAAATATATTTTCTTTCTAACACTTATTACTGGTATTTGAAGCTAAATGGTTGGTGCTAAAACTGACAGATATTTGTGGTAATTTCTCTATTACTCTACTAGTGGTAGTGTTTGAAGTGCATATAACATATATATAACGTGTATATGCACTTCAACACTACCACTAGTAGAGTAGAATAGTATTTGCCCTGGAAACCATGCCTTCTATCATCAGAGAAGTAACAAGCCTCTCTGAGGTTTGCTTTTGTACATTTCATACTTGTAACAAGGTAAGATGTGGGAGAAGGGGTTCCTGTGTTACTTTAAAATTAAAATTTGTGTGTGATATTTTCTCTGTTCCTTGTCATTGAATGTTAGGAGTAACTGTTCTACAAATATATAGTGTAATTAATAATAATGATAGGAACTCTAGGAATGAAGAATGAAATTCACTTCCCCATAACTTTAATGGCTTGGTGAAATCGTCCTCACTCCCTAACTTCATACAGGTGGTTTGATAAAGATAAAGGCCCTCCCCAGTAAAGAGCATACTAAAGAACTGTGACATCATCAGGTAACTGAGTGATTGACTCAGTCTTTTTTAAATATTTATGTATTATTTTTATTATTTGACTGATTGACTCAGTCTTATTTTAATATTTATTATGATTTATACTATTTATTTGGCTGCATTAGGTCTTAGTTGCAGCATTTCAGATTTTTAGTTGTGGCACGTGAACTTTTGGTTGCCTCACGGGGAATCTAGCTCTCTGACCAGGAATGGAACCCTGGCCCCCTGCATTGGGAGCTTAGGAGTCTTAGCCTCTGGACCACCGTTTAGTCTTAGCCTCTGCTGCCAAATAGTGGAGCACAGCTCATTAGACAGCAGAAGTGGGATAACCAGCAAGAAGTCTTAAGTAGATGGTCTGAAAAGAGGTGAGGCAGGCAGGGAAGATGAGCTGTCTGGAGAACCCTGGAGACAAGCTTCGAGACAGAGGAAAGAGTTTTAATGCAGAATACTATGGGATGTTAGGCAAAGCAATAGACTGAGACTGTGGCCATTTTGTTGGCAATAGAGATCAACAGAGAGGACTGTAAGAATCTGCTTACAAGCGTTTATAAGGTGGAACACATGCATATTGTCAAAACATACTCAATACTGTGATTCTGTATCAGAATGTAATTTATTAGAATATTTATTAGACTTTGTAATATACTGTATTTCATGTGCAAATCTTAGAGAAATGAGAAAAGGAAAAAGTGCAAGAGAGAAGAGGTAACTTAGGAGTGAACCAGTCATCTGAGAGGTGAACTGGGGGCTGTGGTGTAGGCTGTGGATTAGGGAGGGCAGTGAAGAAGGAAAGAACTGGAAAAGAAAGGATGGAACGAGAAAGAGGCTCCTGTCTTTCCAGATTTGTTTGCCTTAGAACGTCATATTTGTAATCACACATTGAGGTACTAGCTGTGGTTTATGTTTCTTTGGTTCTGTGTCCAGTTTTCAATAAGTGTGTTTGTAAGAACTCGGAAGGTTTTCCTTTAGAGCTTCAGGATTTGTTTTTGTTTCTTCTCAATAGAATGACCATCACAGCCTGTCTAAGGGAAATTGTTCTGTGGGTTGTATTCATTAGCGGATGACATTAACTTCATAGCAGAAGAAATAAATCCAGACGAAGGCCAGACTGACGATATCCCTGTTCCTGTGCTTGACTCTTGTGGTCAAGCATTACCATTAACTTTTATAATTTTAGCATTAGTAGTCTTCCGTGTGTCAAGCTCTGTTCTAAGTGTCAATGATTAAAGAATGAATAGGACAGAGTTCCACCTTCAGGGAACAGGTTGGCTAATGAGAAGGACAAGTGATGAATATATTTTAAATGTTTTGGCAACATGAAGAGGGAGCTCTGTGAAAGACTTGTGCTTAGAGAAATAAAGAAAGGTTTTCAGAAAGTGACTTTGTGTCAGTTTTTCTAAGGTGAATTCAGTTTTGGCAAGAGGCAAAAGTTGGGTCAAGCCTTGCAGGCAGAAAGCCAGATCCCTGTGCAAAGGCACAGAAATGTAGAAACCATGTTTGGGCAATAGTGAGAGTTTAGTGTGATTGGGGTATAAGGTGCATGGGCTGGGAAGGAAAGAAGAGTGATGGAAACTGAAGCAGAAAGGGTGTGTTGAGGCTAAAATCTAGAATTCTAGATTCCTTCTTAAGGAGTTGGGTGTTGTCCTGCAGGGATATCAGGACACAGTGTGTTCCTGGTATTAAGATTAGGTAAACAGATCAGGGGGACAGAGAAGAAAATTCAAATCAACCTCCAAAAGATACAAATATTATTAAAGGTAGTACTTCAAGATCATTAGGCAAGGATGGATTCATGAATAGATGGCGCTGGAATAACTTGTTACTTCTTTGGGAAAAACTATTAAAGTTACTGGTTCAAAAAAAGATTTTATGCAGTACATTTATGTTAAGAATATCAGACTTAGATTTAGACATTTTTGGTTGAAACTCTGGCTTTATAGCTAAAGCGAATCTGATGTTTCAGGTCCTTTTTCTTATACTGAAACTTTTTTTTTTTGTAGCATCAGCAGAAAAAGAGGCAATCAAGGGTACATACTCCAAAGTTCTAGATGCCTATGGACTTTTAGGTGTTTTACGATTAAATCTTGGTAAGTATTCAGTATAATTCAATCTAGTTTTTCATTTCTGTTTTTGTAATTTGATAGAGACTATTTCATAGACTCTGTATTTGATCTGTGAGTATAGAAGCATCTTAACCTTGAGATGATTGTTAGCTGAAAAGCCATGCTACATTACATGCTCATGCTCTCATGATTTTAAATTCCAGACACAGCATCCTGTCTGAACACTTTAAGAGATTGGTATCATTATCAGAAGAGAAAAATAAGGGCGTTGCCTTTTTTTTTTTTTTTTTGCTTCAGTGCACTTAAGGAAAGATGTCTTAGAACCACACACTGTTTCCCCTGGTTTGTAGTGGAAAAGACATCTGTTTTATACTCAAAACATCTCAGCTTGAGCCTATCTGCCATTCAGTGTCACCACGGGCTGCAAAGTAACATTTGTGATCACCAGTTTGATTCTACAACAGTGTGACTCAGAGTGTGGCCCACAGACAGGTTACACTCCATGAACTGTTTTGTTAGTGGTCTGGATGAGAAAAGAAGTGGGCACCGTCATGCAAATCAACACACAGCTTCTTTCATTGATAAAGTCTTACTGTGGAGAAAAAAAAGAAGTTAGCTAAACCAAGTAGTGAACTTAGTGATGCAGTTTTCTATTCTGGAGCAAGCACCTGTTCTCACTGAACTGGTAACTGCACTGGCTCATGGATCGTGCTTTGAGGAGCGCTGGTCTTATCAAATGGAGATACGCCATTTGCTATGACTCTTGTCACATGTAAAGCACTGTGTGCATGCGTGCTGTCACTCAGCCATGTCCGACTCTTTGTGACCACGTGGACTGTAGCCCACCAGGCTCTTCTGTCCATAGGATTTCAGGCAAGAGTACTGGAGTGGCTTGCCATTTCCTCCTCCAGGGGACCTTCCTGACTCAGGGATCAAACCCGATTCTCTTGCATTTCCTGCATTGGCAGGCAGATTCTTTACCACTGGGAACGATTAACTAGTACTGTCCTGGATCATCCTCACAGTCCAGTGAGATTTGTTTTATTCTCATTTTCTTTTTTTATTTATTTTTTGGCCACCCCTTGCGGCAGGTGGGATCTTAGTTCCCTGACCAAGGATTGAACTTGGATCCCTGCATTGGAAGCAGAGTCTTAACCACTGGACTGCCAGGGAGGTCCCTTAATCTTATTTTCTAAAGGGAGGATCTCTCATGTTGCATATGTTAACACATGAAGTTGGTTGATATAATAGATAGTGGAGAAGCCAAGATGCAGGGCACTTCTGCCTATGTCAAAGCCCCCACATGCTTAAAGTATACCACTGCTGAATTCCACCTTCATACTCACTGCACAGGATTTTTGTCAAAATTAGATGAAAAAAATCGCTAGGAAAGTGTTTGTCAGCCAAATCACTTTATAAATTGTTACCAAAGACTTTTTCTTCATATAGCAGCAACAGCAGCAGCAGTTCACATTTAAATGCCATTTTTTCAACCTTACTGTTTATGAAGAACTCTCAAGTCATTATCTTGTCTGAACTTCTTACAGTCATAAAGGAAAGGTAGGGAAGATAACACCTACATTTTTAAAATTTGATAAATCTTACATACTTTTAGATAAGTAGAGGAATAATTTCATAAATGTGAGTTTATTCTGTTTAAATGCTTCATCATACTAAATGTATTTAAACAAGGATTTTTTCCCCCCCAACTTCTGCCAAAGTCTAGTTGTGAACTTAAATGTGTCTGTGATAAATTTAAAGTAATCACACTGTCAGATTTTAAAAGGCAGAGACATGAGAAGAAAGGTGGAAGAAATTTTGAATAGCTTGTAGAATATTGGGACTTCCCATCCCATTAAGTCTTTGGTTTTTGCAGGTGATATTATGTTACATTATCTGGTCCTAGTCACTGGATGTATGTCTGTTGGGAAAATTCAAGAATCTGAAGTTTTCCGAGTTACTTCCACTGAATTTATGTCACTGCGAGTTGATTCTTCGGACGAGGATCGCATTTCGGAAGTGCGAAAAGTTTTAAATTCAGGAAACTTTTATTTTGCATGGTCTGCATCCGGAGTCAGTTTGGATCTGAGTCTTAATGCCCACCGTAGCGTGCAAGAACACACAACTGACAATAGATTTTTCTGGTGAGTTTGTATTACGTTTCCCCTTGTGATCACGTGCAGTGCAGTCGCTGGGTGAGCTGGAACATGGAAGGCATAACAGTTATTTCTGGAGCTGGCAACGGTGGGCATGGCCAGCTGAGCACATCACTCTCTACTGTCGCGGGATCCTCAGTGGAGCATAGCAGATATCTGCCATCATTTTATTAAAGTAGTCCTGTGATGTGAAACCCATTTACTCTTCCTGATCTAGACGGACCTTCCATTTCAGACATATATTTAAAATAATTATTTTTAAATCAGGAAGGAATTAATCATAATAGAATCGTATTACTCATATGTATGGTTCTTAGTTTGAGATCTCATCTCTGGCAACATTTGCCTTTCTAAGCCTACATTCCCTTATTGTTTTTAATTGAAAGGTTATAAGTAGATGATTTTGATTCAAGAGCAACTGACTACAAGGAAGTAGTATGCTGGGATCAAATTTAGTACTGTAATAAAATGAGACTTAAGTAGGTAAGTGTGACATATTTCAGGATTATGCATGAAGGTGCTGTATTGTAAGTATGCATTAATGGGGCAGCAGGACCCACGTGAGTGTAATAGGTATTGCTTTATTGGAACAGACCAGATTTCCAGTATAGTCATTCTCTTGTCTACAGTCAGCATCACTGTTGACTTTTTTCCTTAACACAATGGACAAATTGTATTTCAGTTGTTTACTTAATGTTATAAGGCCAAAGTCCAGGACTGTGCTCACAGCTTCCCTCAGTAATTCAGACTCAGGGTGTTCCCCACTGTATACTTTCTCTCTCTCACTTTCACTATCTGCCTGAATGGTCCTGGAGAAGGCCCTGGGGGTCAGAGGGCTCAGAGTCAGCAACACGAGGACTGGAAACTGCCTTTGGAGCAGTAACTTGGTAGCTTGTGGCTCCCATAGAAGTGTCTTGGCCCAGAGTGTCTTGGGGGGTGGGGGGCAAGAGGGCAGAGGGGCTTTCAGGCACTGTCCCTGAGGACTTGGAGCCTAGCGGAGGGGTGGAGGGTGGGGGGGGGGGGGGGGGGGGGGGGGGGGGAAGGGCGTGGGAGAGACAAGTCGACAGTCCCGTCTGCTCACGGCAGCCCTGCACTTCTCTGATGGAAGAGACGCTGATGTTCCTGTAGGAGTGATGGTGCTGCAGCTGGTCTTAGGGCCGCTGTCCTTACCTTTCTTCCCTCTGCTCTTTCTTACCCCACATTTCTTAGATTGAGAGAGAAAAGTTTCCCTGCTGCAATCAGAAGTCCAGGCAGGTGCAGATGCATTGGCTAAATGGCCAGCAGTTAAGAATATCATGAAGTTTAATCGGTGGGAATAATTCTTTTATCTTTTCGTTCAGTTATGGGTAGAGGTGGGGGCCAATTTAGATAACAGATTGAGAAGGTTTATGAGCAGCAAACAGGCTGACAAAATGCAGGCTGAAATGCCAAAGATGAGTTTTGCTCACTTTATAATCTTTAAAGGTTTGCTAAGGATTAGATTCTGTAGCTTCACTTTACATAGAAAAGCTTTTAAAATTCATTATGCAAACCCTTGCAGCTTTGTAGAAATATTTCCCAAGATATAGCCAAGTAAGTTCTGTAGCCAGAGACTGGCAAAAATCTATCCCAAAAGCCCAGGTAATTTTACTCCGTTGAGGATTTGAGGCTGCTGCCAGTTGAGAGTCGAGTGTAAACTTAGAATTAAAACAGCAATGCGTTGACTGTGAAGAAAAACAAAAACTGACAGCAGAGGGAGAAACTCTATCTGAACAAATGCACAGCTCCCATTGCTATTTAAATGGGGGACAGTCAGTCTGTCCTGCCTCTGCTATGATCTGGGCCTCAGCGGTGGTGTCTGGACGAACTGAGTCACAGCCAGTTTGAGCTTTGCCAGATCAGATCAAGGTAGTTAATAAGTAAAGTGTGAAAGTTGAAGTCACATTTTTAAGTTAGTAATATTCATCTGATTTAACGTTATCCCAGGAATAAACCTACTGCTCACTCACTTTCCAGTATGCTTTCTTGAATGGCCAAGAGAGGCTGGGTTATCTCTGGTTTCTTAGGATTGCAGGTGTCCACCACCTGTTTGCTGTCCCCTGCAGCGTAGCCTGAAGTGGTGGGGACTGCTCCAACAGCATTGATGTAGATTCTTAACAACTCTTAAGCCTTCAAGAAAATGCTGTCCCATTGTTTTTGTACCTCTAAGACAAGATAGTGCAAAGCACTTCCTCTTAAACTGGTAGTTTGAAAACTCAGAGAACCAAGCTTCAATATTCTAGAAACTTCCCTTTTGTAAGGTGCCTTTAATATCTGCAAGTCCCAGAGAGGAAGTTTTTCTGCACAACAGCGTTTTTTACTTGGTGGTGGTTTGGTGAGGAGTTTTGGAGGCCTGTGGTTCCAGCAGAGCCCCTGAGGCAGGCAGCGGCATGTGAAGATGGCCAGTGCGGCAGGTCCCAGCCTCCATCCCAACTTCAGCCATGGGAACTCCACTTTTAATCTGTTTTCTGATCATCAGGTTTCTGTGTGTTCATTTAAACAGAACTCTCTGCCCTGAAAAAGATGGGAAAGCAGGCCCTCTCTGTTACCTAGAGTATAGAAGTATTTGAAGCAAGGGAAAACCCTAGATAGGCATTAATATGGTAACTGCTAGCTCATGTAACTATTTAAATTTAATTAAACTGGAGCCTTGTAAAAGTCAAGCCTTAAGAAAATCCTTCTATATATATATAATATATATATATATATATATATATCTTTAGGAATTCCCTGGAGTTGTGTGTGGAAACACTTTTTGGAACAAGTGGTAAATACATTATGAAGAAAGTCATAACAAATGGGGCCCAAATTCTAAAAATGTGGAATATGTGCTGCTTTTGCATGGACCATCGATCACATGTCCAAGGATCTCCCTGTAGAGCCCTATCCTCCAGTCCCTGGCTTAGTAACTGTAAGCGAGCTGATTTACTTTTGGCGCCTTTGAATGCTCCAGGGGCACTGTTTAGAACGTACACTGTCGTATGGTGTGCTGTGTGTATGCGCTCAGTCGCTCAGTCACATCCAACTCTTGGCTACCCAATGGACTGCAGCCCATCAAGCTCCTATGTCCATGGAATTTTCCAGGCAAGAATACTGGAGTGTGCTGGGGAGTGCTCATCACACTAATGCAGTTCTTTCTTTTTCTGTTAGGAATCAGTCTTTGCACTTGCATCTCAAGCACTACGGTGTGAATTGTGACGACTGGTTATTACGCCTCATGTGTGGGGGAGTAGAAATCAGAACAATTTATGCTGCTCATAAACAGGCAAAGGCTTGCCTCATTTCCAGACTGAGCTGTGAACGAGCTGGGACCAGGTTTAACGTCCGGGGAACAAATGATGATGGTCACGTCGCCAATTTTGTAGAAACGGAACAGGTATATAGTGTTTATCTTGCTTAATTCATGTGTTAGAGGGAAATCACAAAGAACAATGGCAAAGCTGATTTTTATTTGATTCAGAACTCATTTTGACATCTGTAATGCCTTTTATGGTTGCTCTTGGCTACTTGTGAGCCTTAAGAAAGGATCCTCAGAAACAGGCTTATTTAGGTATGGCTCTTCAAGTAAGTAACAGTTTTTTACTAATCAGCATGACATCATCAGTGCCCTATGTTTTAGTATTGAATTGAAAATCTTCAGTTACAGAGCTAGACAACTTAAGAAAAGTGGGTTTTGATGGAATTAAGTCAAACTCAACTCTTAAAGGTAGGTTGAGTACCATCTGAAACAAGAAGTTTCATTATTTTTGGCTATGTGACTATGTAATTGTAAAATCAGGCCTTGCCCTCAATCCAGTGTAAGTCTTCAGATTAGTTTTTAAAAATTAGAAAAAGCTAAAGAAAAACTACTAAATGAATTCAAAAGGAATTCCTTTTTTTAAAGTTGTAATGCTTATGCTTATATTTTCACTATTTTCTTGGTTTATGTAGAACTGTCACTAGGTGAAAAAAATTCGGCTTATTTATGGCCTATTTTGACTATTTTGTTAGGATAGTTTGTTTATGAGAGATTGGTCAAGAGATACAACTGTTGGTAGATTTGTCTTCTGATGTGGAGGTACCAACTTTGTGGAAGTATTTTACCTAGTATTTTTCTCTGTAGGTTGTGTACTTAGATGACTCTGTTTCTTCCTTCATACAAATCCGGGGATCTGTCCCATTGTTCTGGGAGCAACCAGGATTGCAGGTATGTGTTTTGATGTTTAGTTTTCTTTCTTTTCCTCTTCAGAACTTTTCTTATTTTTTTAAACTTTCAGGTTAGCTTATTAGTTCCTCGGATAATTTTGTTACTCAGTCTAATAATTTTACCTGGATTTATAACCAAATTGTATACAGAAATTGTATACACATCCTGGAATTGTCCTAGTTATTCTTTCCTTCAGTGTTCTTTCAAATATCCATAGAAATTTAGCTCCCATATTTCATATTAAAATTTCAGTGTTTTCATGGCGCATTGATTTTCAAAGTGTTTCTGTATTTCCTATCTCCGTATATAACAATTAAGTGTCTGTAGGCAGAAAAATGTAGTAGTTAAAGCTTCTGAAACTAAGCCTCTCAATTTGAATCCTTAATACTGCTAGTTGCGTGATCTCAGGCAACTGATTTAACCCCTTTGTGTCAGTTTTCTTATCTGTAACATGGTAATGTTTAGTTCCTACTTCTTAGTTTCTTACAACCCTTACCTAGTTCTGACCAGCCAGAACTAGGTAAGGGTTAGCTGAAATGGCACCCCACTCCAGTATTCTTGTGGGGAGAATCCCAGTCCATGGTGTCGCAAAGAGTTGGACACAACTGAGTGTCTGAGCACGTTTGTTGTTATTAAGCATATATCTAGGAATTCCCTGGCAGTCAGTGGTTAGGACTCCATACTTTCACTACTGAGGGCCCAGGTTAGATCCCTGGTAGGGGAACTAAGATTCTGCAAGCCATGCAATGTGGCCAAAAAAAAAAAAAAGAGGAACATATCTGCTAATGAAATTTTACTTTGCAGTTTGTAATGACTTGTGACTTGTCATCTTCAATATTGTTCTCTGTTTTGCTTTCTGATCTTTTCTCCCCCAAACTTCCCTTTTGTTCAGTAAATGTCTAATCTTAAAAATGTAAGATGTTTTTTTCACATTAGTTCATAATATTGGATTGCCCATACTAGTGTGATTTTGCATTTTATTTTTATTCAAACATGTTTAGTCCCTAAAGTATAAGTTACATTCATTTTGGGCTTCTGATAAATACTGCCTAGTAAATTCTGTGCCTCAATCTATACTATTGAGAAAAATGTACAGGAAAAAGAAAATTTTGCCTTCATTTACTTTCATTTAGTTCACAGCTGGGTCTCTCTTACATTTTAGGTTGGTTATTGTGGAGAAAAATTGCACACCCCTTGAACCTTTTCAATAAGGGAATTTATTCAAGACAGGCTGAGAATTAACAAGGATTAACACTGGTGCTGCTTTGCTAAAATTCTTGAGTTCTTGTCAACACTAGTTTGAGTCATGTGGGTTTCATCTGTGGCATTTTGGTGTAACTTAAATAGATACATTTCTTCCTGGGTCTCCCTTAGGAAAGAATACCAACCCTACCCCATTTCTGTTTTTGTGACCAGAGAAGGGTGTTTGGAATATTTGCTCTAAGAAATTTCTAAAACCCTGCTTTGATGGGAGGTGAATGCTTTTGGTTTTGAGACAGGCTAGTGTAAGAGATTCTTCTAGTCTGTTTATAGGCCCTCTGTTTTACTGCTTTCTGTGTTATTTTCTTAAGAAGTTCAGAATTACAGTTTTTGATTATTCAGTAATGTTGGGTCCTGAGTAGTTACATGGAGGGATCCTCCTTGGGTGGGACTTCCTTTTGACTTCCTTCTTTGTTCTGTGGCCTGTCCACACAGATAATTTGGCTGGATAAGGTCATTTGATTATGGGCTGACAACTGTAGATTTGAAAATTGTACAAGGTAGTAATAGAGATAGAGATAGTAATTTTTGAGACCTCCAGACAGTCCAACAATTCTACCAAATCATCACTGAGCTGTCCTGTCATCTTGGGTTGGGTCGAGGGTTGGGTCAGTGGGTCCCAGTTGTTTAGCTTGGTAGTTTTTAAAGCCAACTTTTCTTTGACCAGAGATGGATTAGTTTCATGAGTATCTTTTATCATTTTCCCTAGCACTCTAAAAGAACAGTTAATAGAGGAATGAAAATAATAGATACTGACTTTTTAAAATAAAAATATCAAGGCCCTAAGTTCATTTTTGACTTAGAGCGGTTGTTAGGTATCCTGAGTGTTCTTAGGGCTGGAATTTATTTTCAGGGCTCCTTCAAGTTAGTCACTTAGTGAGCTTTTTCACTTCAGTGGGCATGGACAGAGAGTCCTTCCTTGGCAGTTGTCCCTTGTTCTACCTCTTTTCCTCCATGATACATTCTTCTCGGGTTCTTGAGATATTTTAAAGGAATCTTTGAGAGTGATTTTAAAATGCAGATTCATGGCCTCAACTTCCCATCAACTGAAGTAGAATTTGTTGGAGTAGGGCCAAGGAGTCTGCATTTCAACCAAGTACCCCCCACCACTCAGATTAGAGAACCTGGTGGTGGTAGATCCTGCTCAGCTGCTTTTGCAGCACATCCAGACCGCCTGCTCCAGCGGCCAACCCCGAGCCAGCCAAGACGGCCCCTCATGCTTAATACCAGTGCTGTCTGAGGCCTTGGACTTTTCTTTTCATTCCCACTTTTGTCATCTTGGTTAAGGTCTTCATAGTTTTTTTTCTTGCCTGAAGGATTCTTACAGATTTCTGACTGGTCTCCTCCCAGCTTTCTGGCAGTTCTTAATGAAAAATGAAGTGAAAGTGTTAGTTGCTCAGACATCATCTGACTGTTTGCGACCATCATCTGACTCTTTGCGACCGCATGGACTGTAGCCCACCAGGCTCCGCTGTCCATGGGATTCCCCAGTCAAGAATACTGGAGTGGGTTGCCATGCCCTTTTCCAGGGGATCTTCCGGACCCAGAGACTGAACCCAGGTCTCCTGCATTGCAGGCAGATTCTATACCATCTGAGCCACCAGGGAAGCCCTTTTCCACTTTTGCTCTGTTATGCTTATCAGATCTAGGTACCCATTTCTTCATGTTTTGACTTCCTCTGCCTGTCAGACTTCATGCCTGGCTATTTTCTAATAGGAATCCTCTGCTTCCAGAATGAAGGTTTGCTGTTCCTCAGTAGCCGACTCAGATTTCATGGAGTGGATTCTAGTCACTCCTCCACACTGATCTCTTCATGAAATCCTTGAGTTCATCTCATGTGTATCATTCTGTACACATTCGGGTAGATAATCTTGTATCCTATGAGAAATTCAGTTTCTATAGTGATGCCTCAGAGAGAGCTTGCAGTCTGTTTGGGGAGACAGTCCTTTTATGGAAAAGGCAAATATCAAAATCAATTAGCTTGAGGCATAATAAGAGTTGTCATAAGGTGCTACACAGATAAGAGTGACATTTTAATTACTGACAACTCATTAATTTTATTTATGATTCCCTTTCTTTGAAGTTATTTAACATTTATAATGTGAAGTGTTCCTTTGATACTATATTATTGATATTGCTTATATTAGTCTTAAAAGATGGTAAGCATCATGAGATTTATGCCCTGCATGGTATGGCACACTGAACTTTTGGTTGAATTCAAGTTACAAAAATACAAAGCAGTAATACTGCTAGAAGATAATGTTCCGTACCACTCTAGTATTCTTGCCTGGCGAATTCTGTGGGCAGAGGAGCCTGGTGGGCTGCAGTCCTTGGGGTCGAAAAGAGTTGGATATGACTGAGTGACTAACACTTTCACTTTTACCACCCATGACATGGTTTCTAAAAATATCTTTCATGCAACTTTTTAAAAAAATTGAGTAAATGGAAAATTTTATTACATTTACGTAACTCTTACAGGAGTTTTTCTTTAACATTAAGTAGCAAAACCTAGTCTCGTCTAACCAACATATTGCTGTAAGAATTATGAATTGTAGCTAGTTTTGTGTATGTGTTGGGGAGCAGGTAATAGGGAACAACCACAGCCATTACCAAAAAAAATATGAGAAAGCTTGTATTTTTTTTCACCTTCTTGACAGTAAAGAATATTGTGCAAGATGAATGTTAATGAATAAACAAAATGCGAAGTCTTGGACTTTTAGAGAGTTAGAGGGCAACTACCTGAGATGACTCCAAAGAAAAAGTATGAACTTCATCTGACTGTTCTGCCACCTGAAACACACAAATATGTCCTGGAGCACACATCTTTCAAAGCTTCAGATTTTATACAGTCTATTGTGTACTAGAAATGAAATGAAATAGAGATATGACATTTGGCTAATCAGTTTCTTACTAAGAAGGAAAAGCTCTAAAGAGATTCCACTGATTTCTCAGGACAGTCATTCAGTCATCTCAACAGGAGAGGGAATGCTGAATGAATGATAATACTGTTAATTCAGTTTGGGACATGGATGAGCATTTAGAGCTTATTTTCTGGTTTTATTTGTCCAACTGCATTACTGATTTGGCACTTCTCCTCCGTGCTACCTTTAAAGTCACGTTATTCACAGATTAGCCAGGATGAATTCTGGGGAACCTTGGGTGCACAGTCTCAGGGAAATATTTACAGGTGAAACTCAGGGAAATAATCTGGTCTCACTGTTGTATTTCTTCTTGGCATCTTTTACATCTCTTAATTCTGCCTCATCTCTCTCTCCCACTTTTCCTATATGAGAAAAAGAAAAATGGTAGCAACACACTGTAGGTAGTTATTTTCCATCTTGTTTAATTCTTATAACCCAAATTTCAAAATATGCTGTTGTTTTAGTTGTGTGCCTGAGAGATTGACTTGGAAAGTCTTTTTCCAGGAATGGATATTTTTAATCTATGGGATCTTTGGGTGAGAGAGGAGTGAATAGGGTATTCAGCATAACAGAGAAAGAAAATATGTAGACATTGCACTTGTAGGCAGTCTGAAAGTGTAGATGTTTTGGTCAGGAGGCCTGTATTGTCATGGGAATCTTTTTTTGGAATGAATGATGTTGCTCTAAGAGGACAGGTTTCTTCACTTGCCTGGGTTTGTCCTTTTGTTGCACAAATGACAGTATCTGTTCACTTACAAAGGGCACATATTTAGAACTTAAGACAAGGTAATGTATATGAAAGCACTCTTAAAAATATCTTACATAAATAAAAATTCCTGTTAGTTTACCAGTGTTGCATAATGCTCTAGTTTTTGTTGTTGTTGTTTTTTTAAATGAGGTTGTGTTTTAAAAGATAAAAAGGAGAAACCCCTAGAACTTATGTCACAAATGACAATTACTCAGCTTACTACTGTGTGCTTAACAAATGAATTATTACATAAACAGCGCTATTTCTTTTGTCTGCATGTTGGCTTTTGGTATGATTAAGCATATTTTTCTTGTCTTAGGTGGGATCCCATCGTGTTCGTATGTCAAGGGGATTTGAAGCCAATGCACCCGCTTTTGACAGGTAAGACTGATGACTTTTATATATTGCTGTGAGTTTTGATGTTGCTAAGTAGTGAGATTAGTTGCATTTACTGCTTCATTTCAGCTTTTGGGCTCTTAAGTAAAATTTCTTCTTGACTCTGATTTAAGTGGAAGATAGTGACACTCATGAATTCTAGGAGTGGTGGCAGTAAGTGTATGGGTCTTGACATCTTGGCCTTAAAACTACTTCTGATGGGTGTGTTATCCAATATGGTGGCTATTAGCCACGTGTAGCTAGCTCTTGGGCATTTGAAACTGACTAGTCCAGATTGACGGAGAGGGCAATGGCACCCCACTCCGGTACTCTTGCCTGGAAAATTCCATGGACGGAGGAGCCTGGTAGGCTGCAGTCCATGAGGTCTCGAAGAGTTAGACATGACTGAGCGACTTCACTTTCACTTTTCACTTTTATGCATTGGAGAAGGAAGTGGCAACCCACTCCAGTGTTCTTGCCTGGAGAATCCCAGGGATGGGGTCGCACAGAGTCGGACATGACTTAAGTGACTTAGCAGTAGCAGCAGTCCAGATTGAGATATGTTGTAGGTATATTATAGGTACTGGATTTCAGACGTAGTGCAAAAAAAATGCAAAATGCCCAATATTTGTTTTATATATCAAGTACATGAAGAAATGATATTTTAGTTGTATTGGATTAAATAAAATATATGTAAATTAACTTGACCTTTTGACTTTTACCTTTTGATTTTTACCTGTTTAATTTGCCTTCTGGAAGATTTTAAATTACGTCTGTGACTTATGTTATATTTCCTGTGGATGACTTTGCTGTCTAGACTCTGGACTGATTAGAAGCTGGAGAGACTAAAGGATCCTGTGTGGGGCCTATTTATCTTAAGGCTGGAGCTGTTCAGGAGCTCTGAATCCGTATGGAGTAGGCAGTGTCCTCACATGTGAGGTGCAGCCCAGTGCCCTCTGCCCTTACTGCCTTGCCAACCCAGCTGCATGGCTCCTGGTTTCCATGTCCACCCAGCATTAGCCTCAGGGTGGAGAGGGGGCCAGTGACTCTGAAAGCTCTAGCATCAGTTCCGTGCAGTTCAGTTGCTCAGTTGTGTCTGACTGTTTGCGACTGCATGGACTGCAGCACGCCAGGCCTCCCTGTCCATCACAAGCTCCCAGAGCTTACTCAAACTCATGTCCATCGAATCGGTGATGCCATTCAACCAGCTCATCCTCTGTTGTCCCCTTCTCCTCCCACCTTCAATCATTCCCTGCATCAGGGTCTTTCCAATGAGTCAGTTCTTTGCATCAGGTGGCCAAAGTACTAGACTTTCAGCTTCAGCGTCAGTCCTTCCAATGAATATTCAGGACTGATCTCCTTTAGGATGACCTGGTTGGATCTCCTTGCAGTCCAAGGGACTCTCAAGAGACTAATAGAAAAACCAAAGCTTTGACTAGACGAACCTTTGTTGGCAAAGTAATGTCTCTGCTTTTTAATATACTGTCTAGGTTGGTCATAACTTTTCTTCTGAGGAGTAAGCACCTTTTAATTTCATAGCTGCAGTCACCTCTGCAGTGATTTTGGAGCCCCCAAAAATAAAGTCTGTCACTGTTTCCATTGTTTTCCCATCTATTTGCCATGAAGTGATGGCAAATAGATGATAAGTTGATAAATCGAGAGAAAATTGCATTAACTGACTTTTCACAAATTCAGAGTTTTGATTCCATGTGAAATGGATTTGTATATAGTTTTGCCAATCCTATGTGTTTAAAATACTGCCATGTAGGTCCTGTGGGTTCCTGTTTATTGAAAAAAGTTTTTGACTTATCACTTGACATGCTTACTTCCTTTCTACCTTTAACAGGCATTTTAGGACACTTAAGAATTTGTATGGTAAACAAATAATAGTAAATCTGCTTGGATCTAAGGAAGGTGAACATATGCTAAGTAAGGCTTTCCAGGTAAGTGATTATTTTCTTCTTCTGTTCTGGCCCATGGACACCTAGAATGGTGTTTTAGAAATAATAGTCAAATTCTTCCAGGAGTAAGTTCTTCCTGGAAGAAGATGGAGTACTTGTTGGAACCATTAGTTCTTTGAAGGTAGTTAGGCAACAATTGCTGAAATTGGGATTATAGAAAGCTTTCAAGGCATTGACCCTGTTTTCTAATCTGCTTATTTATGTAGTGGAGAAGCAGAAGAATACTCTCCTCCTAAAAATGTTCATCAGTCACTGGCAGATAGATACCAGGCAGTTTCCCACTTCATCTGTTCCTTGCTTTGCCTAGTTCCTATAAACCATAGTCACTGTTTTAAATCTATGAAATTGTGAATAAAGCATTTGTATACACTTCTCATACCAATGAAAGAAAATTAGAGAATTTCACATAAGTAAGAACCTAAAGAAATGTCTGACTTGTAAAGAAAACACTTTTCATAAATGTTTATTGGATCAATAATGAATTGATATAGTGTTACATAAGATTATAACCTTAAACCAAATGGCTAGAAAACATTTTCTCGTGTTTAAGCTAATGAAGTCCAGGATTAATTATTTGACTATTTTGTTTGAATATCATTAGTAAACAAGTTATACTTTAGAGAGTGACTTTTTATTGTAAGCTTTTAAAATATTTGTATATATTGAATGAAGGTATAAAAATGAATTCTTCAAATTTTGATGAGCTTTTCCTTAGAAATCAACTACTTTGTTTTGAGATTCTGTAATAGATATAAACAGTCATTATATTTTTATGGTAAAAAATGAAGTGCTGGTTGTTGGAAATAATTTTTCATTTTCTAAACCAAATGAGAATGGTAAGTTCCCTGATAATTAATTATGTAAGACCTAACTAATCTCTCTGGAATAGTATAGGAGGTTTCAGGAAAAGGATGCTGTAAGATATTAGCAAGTAATTTTTATTTTACTGCCAGTGGCAATGAAAGAAAGCTTTGTGGAATTAGTAAGATTTCAAGGACCTGCTTAGATTTTCATTTAAAATAAACTTTCCGTTTATAACATTGTGTTGATACAATCATATTTGGTTAACGTTTAAATGGATATTTTAATGGTGGCTCAGACGGTAAAGAGTTCACCTGCAGTGCAGGAGACCTGGTTCTATCCCTGGTTCAGAAAGTTCCCCTGGAGAAGGGAATGGCTACCCACTTCAGTATTCTTGCCTGGAGAATTCCATAGACAGGGAAGTCTGGCGGGCTACAGTCCATGGGGCCGCAGAGAGTCAGAAACTACTAAGTGACTAACACTTTCACTTCCCTTGGCGGTCCAGTGAGTGGTTAAGAATCTGCAGTTTCACTGCAAGGGTCATGGGTTTGATCCCTGATTGAGGATAGGGGATCCTGCCTGCCGGATCTACAATTTGCAGCCAAAAAAAAAACCGAAGAAGAATTAAATGAATATTTTCTTTTTATTTTCAGAGTCATCTGAAAGCTTCTGAACATGCTGCTGATATCCAGATGGTGAATTTTGACTATCATCAAATGGTTAAAGGAGGAAAGGCAGAAAAATTACATAGTGTTCTTAAACCTCAAGTCCAAAAGTTTCTGGATTATGGAATTTTTCATTTTGATGGAAGTGAAGTTCAAAGGTTTGACTTCTCTGTTTTTCCTTTCTTTAAATCGGAACTTTTGTGTAATGTCATCTGATGTCTTTATCATACTTGATTCTAAGCTCGCTGTTCTCCCTTTTCTCACGGTAGCTAACCTCACTGGGCACGTGCTGTTGTGTGGGTCAGGCAGTGCATGTAGTCTTAACAGTGATTAGTAACAGCTGTAGGGTTGGTTCTGTCCTTAGCCATTCACACTGCAGGAGGTGGGGGGCTGAAAGCTATCGTCTTCCCACGTCACGTAAGTAGAAAGTGTTAGCGCTCGAATTCATCTGGCTCCAAATCTCATGCTGCTTTCTCGTAAAATTAATGTCATAATATTTCTTAGCCTCAGTAAAGATTATTTAATGCAAATAAAAGACATTGGTTATTGTCTGTTCTACTGTAGAACTGCATGGTTATAAATCCAAATGTATGTTTAGCTCCTGACTACTGGCCTCGTTAAAAATAAGTGGATGTGGTTGAATGGAGAAATATGTAATAAAGAGCAGATGGCAAAATGCTAGTGCTTGTAGAATCTGGATGGTGGGTATATGGATGATCACTGTAAAATTCTTTCATCTTTTTTTGTATTTGAGAATTATACAGGAGAATTGAAGTGGGGAGAAAGTAGATGCTACATTTTAATCAGCTTAATTTTTCTCAGTTTGTTTTAGCTTTTGTTATTTTTGTTTTGAACTGCCCATTTAGTTTGACTGAATTTATTTCAGGTGCCAGAGTGGTACAGTTCGAACAAACTGCTTGGATTGTCTTGACAGAACAAATAGTGTGCAGGCATTCCTTGGATTAGAGGTAAAAAATAATAAAATATGTGTATGGAACTTAACATCAAATTCCTTTTTCAGTGCTTTTGTGATATTTATTTTTGTCATTAATTATTTTTCACAAAATGAAGCTATAAAATATATGTATATATTTTGTATTCTCAGTGTTGTCATTTTTTAAAAAATAATTTTGTTTGTCTGTTTTTGGCTGTGCTGTGTTTCAGTGCTGCATGGGCTTGTTTTCTAGTTGTGGCAAGCAGGGCCGCTCTCCTGTTGCGGGGCTGGTCTTCTCATGGCAGTGGCCTCTTGTTGTGGAACCCGGGTTCCAGCGTGTTCGGGCATCAGCAGTCACGGCTCCCGGGCTCTAGAGCATAGGCTCAGTAGTTATGGCCCACCAGCTTGGTTGCTTCGCAGCAGGTGGGCTCCCCCCAGACCAGGGATTGAACCCGTGCTTCCCGCGTTGGCAGGTGGATTCTCTAGCACTGAGCCACCAGGGAAACCCTTGGTATTGTCTTTTTAAAAGTCCTTTTGGAATTAAGGAGGATCTATTTTCACATGTACAACCCTATAGAATTATATTTTTAACAATCTAAACCAGTACAGTTTACATAGCATTTTTTTAAAAATTGCTGCCAAAACCAGGATCAGATGAAAAATGTCATTGTTAAAATAAAAGTGAATGAGAGCCAGCTTCTCTAACACACTGCTTGTTTAAAATTTTTTCTTTAGTACTTACCTGTCAAGTTCAGTCTAATTTAGGCGTAATCTCAACTGTGTGGCACACTGAGCAGCAGTGCTCAGGTTCCGCAGCCTCGCCTCTTGCACGGCTGTCGGGCTCAGGAGACTGCGGCGGGTCTTCATTTAGTTCCGTGGGAGCTAGCGCGGTTCTCCAGTGCTGGAAAAACAGGAACAGAAAGTAAAAGGTGCTTATTTCCTCTAGCAAATGATCTTAAATTTGGCTAGAATAGTGGTTAATTAGTTACTCTGCAGCTTAGATTCATTCAGTCTCAAAAGGAGAGTACCATCTATAGAATTTCCTATTAGAAAAATGTATTTTTCATCTAACTAAATTTTACTGTTTTGCCTTTTTTGAAATCTGTTGTTGAGGATTATCATTACAATTTAGAAAATATGACAGAAGAAAAGTGAGAGCAGGCATTTGATTATTGGGATTGAGTTTTATGAGATGTCTTGGGTTTGTGTCTTTAGCCACTTCTTTAGTAGCTAAAGACATTTAGTTAGAGTAAGCTTGTGAAACACTTGAACATCTTCACTGAAAGCAGAACAAGTGTTAGTTTTCAGAATCTGACTTAGTGGACTACCCACTGTTTGTTATTAATATTAGGTGTGAGAGTACTTACTCCCTAGTAGCTTGACTGGTTACAAAATATACTGCAAGTGTAAGTAAAAGCAAACTACTTGTAGTGAAGAGCAGTTTTGCCCAGTTCTTTGAAGAAAGAGGAGATGATAAAGGAGAACCTGGAGGCTTGTTTGTTTTATTCTACATGCCAGTAAAGGAACAGCCCTGGTATAAGTCTAGGCAATTGGGTTAGACCCAGTATAGAGTTTTTAATATTGTTTTAGTTTTTGCTCCCTGTGTAATTATGGATAATCTCCATAATATCTTTGATCTTATAGATAAGATAAAAGGAAACACAAGTGGGAATAAAACTACAGGGGCATAGACTATGACTGAATTCCAAATAAGAGAAATAGACTGGATAAGGATTATACATTGCTTTGACTTTGCCAGACTTTAAGGCTAAGAGTCATTCAGAGTAAAGATTTCTAAACACATATACACATATATCACATGTGTGATGAGGGAACACACATCTCGGTAGGATGTGTAGCTCCAAGATCCTTGTATTCTTCGAATACTGTGTTCCCCCTACTTCTCCCTTATATACTTTACTGATACAAATTTGGTACATTCAGAGCTGTCATGACTTTATTCAGAGATATGACTTATTTAAAAATTTTGATATCAATTCAAGAGCAGCTCTGCTTTTCTCATAGTCTCCTGACCTTAATTACCCAAACATATAGAACCAAATGCAAAAATTAAAGAAACATAGTTATTTCTATATATTTTTAAATAAACTAAAAATATTTCTCTGCTCCATTGGGTGCTGTTGCATAATTATTCTTTTAGGTGAACAGGATAAACTAGTCTGATTTATAGGAACATTTTTTTTTCTTCTTTTGGCCCCACGGCTTGTGGGATCTTAGTTCCCCAACCAGGAATTAAACTCAGGCCCTTGGCAGTGAAAGCAGGGAATCCTTACCACTGGACTGCCAGGGAATTCCCTAAAGGTTTGGGATATTTTTAAAAGCTTAATATCATTTAACCAGAAAAGTTCTCGTTACAAGGATTGAGTACTGAGTTACCCGTAGGTTTCATTGATGTGATAGTTACTTTAGAAATTGGCATGGGGGAAATAACAAAGCCTAGTAAACTTGAATTTTCAGAATCCAGACCCACAACATCCTGTAACTATAAATTTTTGGTTTGATTCTGGTAGTTCTTAAAAGGTCACATCTTAAAGAATGTATTTATATACTCATAAAAGTTTCTTTTCTGCTATTTTAGATGCTGACTAAACAGTTGGAAGCTCTTGGTTTAGCTGAAAAGCCTCAGTTGGTGACTCGCTTTCAAGAAGTTTTTCGATCAATGTGGTCTGTGAATGGTGATTCAATAAGTAAGATTTATGCAGGAACTGGAGCCCTTGAAGGAAAGGCTAAGGTAGATCTAGATTATAAAAGATCCTCTATTTTCTTCTTTAATAAAGCTTTAAATGAACTCTTTTAGTAGTTTTTTTTTTTTAAAGGTATCTTTTTTAGAATTCTGTTTCATCATGTTTTTATGTCCTCTTTATTACCTCCTTCCCTAATGGATACTAATGATTGAATGGATAGTTATTTCCCTAGGTTTGAGAGGTATATTTGTATGAGATATTTAGTTGTTTAGTAATAATCTACTAGGCTTACATATGTATTACTTCCAATTTTTTAAATGATTTTTCACTTGCATATGTGTTTTAATTTTTATACTGTTTATTTTGATTAGAAATATTTTTTTTTTAAGCCTTTGCTTTTCTTTTTTTTTTTTTGGTCATACAGGGCAGCATGTGGATCTTAGTTCCCTGGATCAGGGATCAAACCCAGGCCCCTGCAGTGAAAGTGCAGAGTCCTAACCCCCAGATTGCTACGGAATTACCCAAAATATGTTGTTGCTTTTTTTTTTAATTAGGGCCGTCTTTGGTGGCCCAGTGGTTAAGATTCCATGCTTCTAGTGCAGTGGGCGTGGATTCCATCCTTAGTTGGGGAACTGAGATTTCACAGGCTGTGCAGCACAACCATAATTAAAACGAAAGTTCCCCCTTCCCCAAATAATAGTCTTACCAGTAAAGGGTCTTACCTTATTTGCCTTTGTGTCCCCAGTACTTGCCACAGTACATACAGTTGGATAGATGTGTGACAAGAGCTGGATGGACAAATAAATCAATGGGCAGTTTTTGCAACACCACCTATGAACCCAGTGCTACTAGGGCTGAAGTTTTTATTCTTTTTCTTATATTCCTTGACAAGGAGCCTGTCAAAATGTGCCTTTGCAAGTGTGAGGTGTGGATGTAATTGTGTATCTGTATGTCATCATTATTTTTTATTTGCTGGTATTACCTACAGATTGCTTCTGCTTTAGTGTTTGTCCCTTACTGAGGGACTTGGGTACATACTTGAAATATTTTTCATTAT
>JAJLRB010005260.1:0-28666 GCA_020976825.1 Odocoileus hemionus | reverse complement strand
GGATGTGATGTCTCTATAGTGCAAAAGATGTGATACATATCTGAGTGTGTTGTCATCAACACTGAGGGTTGTGATGTCATACATAGTGGGTATCATGTTAAAAATACAGTGGATAGGAGGTCACATGTATACTGGATGTGATATCATACAAGTATTGGGTGAGATACCATCAATTGGGTGGGTGTGATGACACAGATACAGTGGACGTGAGGTCAGATATAGTGGAGTGATTTCATATAGAGTCGACGTGATGTTAAAAAGTGGTGTGATGTCATAAAGAGGGATGTGATCATATATATGTAACATGTAAGATTTCATATATTTAGTGGAGATGATGTCATACACACACTGGGTTTGATGAAATTGATACATTGAGTGTGATGGCACAGATACAGTGGGTGTGATATCAGACATAGTCGCTGTGAAGCACACAACGGCTGTATTGTCATAACACTGTGTTTGATGCCGTATAAAGTAGATATGTCATAAACGAAGTGTGTGTGATGTCATCGAAACAGTCATTGTGAGAAGTCACACATATAGTGAATGTGCTGTCACACACAGAAGACAACATGTCATATGTAGTGCGTGTGATGTCATGAGGAGACTGCATGTGATGTCATACATACTAAGGATTGTTGTCGTAAAGTGTGGATATGATGTCATGTATAGTGCATAGGATGGCATACATATGCCACCTGTGAGGCCTTATATAGTTGGTGTGATGTCTTCCACAGAGTGGGTGTGATGACATATAGAGTGGGTGCGGTGGTAGAGAGAGATGGGTTTCAAGTCAGATACAGAACTTGTTTTGTCATCTACACAGTGTGGGTGAGATCATATATAGTGGATATGATGTCATAAACATAGTGCTTGCCATGGCTTATAAAAAACTTTATGATGTCATCAAGAGTGCATGTAATGTCATATACAGTGCCTATTGTGTCCTACATGCTGTTTGTGTGATTTCATACATACATAGTGTTTCATACCGTCAATCAAGTTGGGGTGATTACACAGATACAGTAGCTGTGATGTTGGATACAGTGGTTGTGTTGCCATTCATACACCATATGAAATGGCATATACACTGAGTATGATTTCATAAACACAGTAGGTGTGTTGTTATAGATACAGTGGCTGTGATGTCACAAGTATAGTGTATGTGATGTCATATACAGTGCGTGTTATTTCATGAATAGAGTGGATGTGATGGCATGAATACCGTCACGTGATGCCATAAACCGGTGGTTTTAATGTCATAAAGTGAGGATGTGATGTGTATAGTGCCAAGTCGCCATATATATGACGACTGTGATGTAATACAACGAGTGGGTGTGATGTTGTCAATACATTCGTTGTGATGACACAGATTAGTGTTTGTGATGTCACATGGGTAGTGTATATGTTGCCATCTATACTGGATGTAGTTTCATATATAGAGGTTGTGATGTCATAAGTACAGTAGTCTGAAGACTCAAGGTGTGGATGTGATGTTATAAATAGTGCATAGGATGTCACGCATATTGTTGGTTTGATGTCATACAAAGGTGGGTGTGATATCAGTGAAGACATTGTCATGATAAAGATACAGTGGGTGTGATGTCATGCCTGATGTGGAAGTGATGTCAAAAATACTGTGATTTGCTGTAATAGAGTATATGTGACATCTTGTGTAGTGCAAATGATGTCACAATATGCCTAGTGTGGTTTCATCATCACAGAGTGTTGTGAGGTCATACATAGCGTGTATCATGGAATTAATATAGTGGATATGATGTCAAACGTATACTGGATGTGATATCATACATATATTGTCCGTGATACCATCGATAGTGTGAGTGTGATGACACGTATACAGTGAACGTGAGGTCATAAATAAAGTGGGGTGACGTCATAAAGAGTGGATGTGATGTCCTATGCAGTGCATATGATGACACACATATAGTGGCTGTGATGTCATACTTACAATGGTTTTGATAAAGTAGATACAATGGGTGTGATGACACACATAGATTGGGTGTGATATCATAGGTGTAGGGTTTGAGATGCCATTCACCGTGGATGTAATGTCATATATAGGAGATCTGATGTCATGAATGCAGTGGTGGTGATGTCATCAATACTGAGCATTGATGTCATAAATTGTGAATGTGATTTCTTGTAGAATGTGTATGGTGTCATACGTATGCCAAGTGTTATGTCTTCCATACATGTTGTGATGTCATCGATACAGCGGGTGTGACGACACTGACTGATACAGTGGGTGTGATGTCAAATATAGTGGATGTGATGTCAGGGATAACCGTTGTGTTGTCATGAAAGCAGTGTGTGTGATATCATATATATTGGATATGGTGTCATAAATATACTGGATGTGATGTCATACATATAGGGGTCTGATGTCATAGAGTTCATGCCATTTCATGCATACTGAATATGATGTCATACATATAGTGTGTGTGATGTGATCCAGAGAGTGGATGTGGTGTAAATGATACACTGGTTTTGATGACCCAGATACAATGGAAGCAGTGTCAGATATAGTGGGTGAATTGGCAGATATAACATCGTGTTGTCTTGTGTGTGATGTCATATATAGTGCGGGTGATATCATGAATTCAGTGGATGTAATGTGATGACTACAATGGTGTGAAATCATAAAGAGTGGATGTGACGTTATGTATAGTGCATAAGTTCTCATACATAAACTGGGTGTGATGTCATATATACAGTTGTCCAGAGATCATCAATAGAATGGTTGTGATGACACAGATACAGTGGGTGCATTGTCAGATAGTGGGAGTGATATCATGAGTACAGTGCATTTGCTGTCAAAAGTAATGTGGTGTGATCTCATAAAATGTGGATGTGATGACTTATATAGTGTATATGATTGTAAACATATAGTTGGTGTGATGTCATACATACCAAGGTTGTGATATGATGGAAAGTGTGTGTGTGAGACACAGATACAGTTTCTGCGATGCTACAAATAGAGTGATATGATGTTTTATACAATCGAAATGATGTCATCATACATAGTCGATGAGATCTCATAAATAGAGATGGTATGATAGCAACTATAGAGTGGATGTGATGACACAGATACCGTGGATATGATGTCAAATATACTGTGTGTGATGTTTTAAATATGGTGGTTTGATGTCATAATGTGAGGACGTGTTTTCTTCTATAGTGCAATAGATGCTATACATATGCCAAGTGTGAAGTCATGCAAAGATTGGGGGTGACATTGTCAATACAGTGGGTGTGATGACTCAGACTACTGGCTGTGATGTCACATGTATAGTGTATATGTTGCCCTGCATACTGGATGTGGTTTCATAAATAGAGGTTGTGCTATCATAAGTACAGTGTTATGATGACAAAAGCAGTGGATGTGATTTTATTACAGTGCATATGATGTCACAGATGTAGTGGGTGAGATGTGTCATACAAAAGTGGATGTGATATCAGCGGAGAGTTTGTGATGACAAAGATACACTCGGTGCGATGTCTGATAGAGTGAGTATGATGTCATGCCTGAAGTGGATGTGACAATATAAAATATGTGGTTTGCTGTGATAGAGCGGATGTGATGTCTCTATAGTGCAAAAGATGTGATACATATCTGAGTGTGTTGTCATCAACACTGAGGGTTGTGATGTCATACATAGTGGGTATCATGTTAAAAATACAGTGGATAGGAGGTCACATGTATACTGGATGTGATATCATACAAGTATTGGGTGAGATACCATCAATTGGGTGGGTGTGATGACACAGATACAGTGGACGTGAGGTCAGATATAGTGGAGTGATTTCATATAGAGTCGACGTGATGTTAAAAAGTGGTGTGATGTCATAAAGAGGGGATGTGATCATATATGTAACATGTAAGATTTCATATATTTAGTGGAGATGATGTCATACACACACTGGGTTTGATGAAATTGATACATTGAGTGTGATGGCACAGATACAGTGGGTGTGATATATCAGACATAGTCGCTGTGAAGCACACAACGGCTGTATTGTCATAACACTGTGTTTGATGCCGTATAAAGTAGATATGTCATAAACGAAGTGTGTGTGATGTCATCGAAACAGTCATTGTGAGAAGTCACACATATAGTGAATGTGCTGTCACACACAGAAGACAACATGTCATATGTAGTGCGTGTGATGTCATGAGGAGACTGCATGTGATGTCATACATACTAAGGATTGTTGTCGTAAAGTGTGGATATGATGTCATGTATAGTGCATAGGATGGCATACATATGCCACCTGTGAGGCCTTATATAGTTGGTGTGATGTCTTCCACAGAGTGGGTGTGATGACATATAGAGTGGGTGCGGTGGTAGAGAGAATGGGTTTCAAGTCAGATACAGAACTTGTTTTGTCATCTACACAGTGTGGGTGAGATCATATATAGTGGATATGATGTCATAAACATAGTGCTTGCCATGGCTTATAAAAAAAACTTTATGATGTCATCAAGAGTGCATGTAATGTCATATACAGTGCCTATTGTGTCCTACATGCTGTTTGTGTGATTTCATACATACATAGTGTTTCATACCGTCAATCAAGTTGGGGTGATTACACAGATACAGTAGCTGTGATGTTGGATACAGTGGTTGTGTTGCCATTCATACACCATATGAAATGGCATATACACTGAGTATGATTTCATAAACACAGTAGGTGTGTTGTTATAGATACAGTGGCTGTGATGTCACAAGTATAGTGTATGTGATGTCATATACAGTGCGTGTTATTTCATGAATAGAGTGGATGTGATGGCATGAATACCGTCACGTGATGCCATAAACCGGTGGTTTTAATGTCATAAAGTGAGGATGTGATGTATAGTGCCATAGTGCCAAGTCGCCATATATATGACGACTGTGATGTAATACAACGAGTGGGTGTGATGTTGTCAATACATTCGTTGTGATGACACAGATTAGTGTTTGTGATGTCACATGGGTAGTGTATATGTTGCCATCTATACTGGATGTAGTTTCATATATAGAGGTTGTGATGTCATAAGTACAGTAGTCTGAAGACTCAAGGTGTGGATGTGATGTTATAAATAGTGCATAGGATGTCACGCATATTGTTGGTTTGATGTCATACAAAGGTGGGTGTGATATCAGTGAAGACATTGTCATGATAAAGATACAGTGGGTGTGATGTCATGCCTGATGTGGAAGTGATGTCAAAAATACTGTGATTTGCTGTAATAGAGTATATGTGACATCTTGTGTAGTGCAAATGATGTCACAATATGCCTAGTGTGGTTTCATCATCACAGAGTGTGTGAGGTCATACATAGCGTGTATCATGGAATTAATATAGTGGATATGATGTCAAACGTATACTGGATGTGATATCATACATATATTGTCCGTGATACCATCGATAGTGTGAGTGTGATGACACGTATACAGTGAACGTGAGGTCATAAATAAAGTGGGGTGACGTCATAAAGAGTGGATGTGATGTCCTATGCAGTGCATATGATGACACACATATAGTGGCTGTGATGTCATACTTACAATGGTTTTGATAAAGTAGATACAATGGGTGTGATGACACACATAGATTGGGGTGTGATATCATAGGTGTAGGGTTTGAGATGCCATTCACCGTGGATGTAATGTCATATATAGGAGATCTGATGTCATGAATGCAGTGGTGGTGATGTCATCAATACTGAGCATTGATGTCATAAATTGTGAATGTGATTTCTTGTAGAATGTGTATGGTGTCATACGTATGCCAAGTGTTATGTCTTCTTCCATACATGTTGTGATGTCATCGATACAGCGGGTGTGACGACACTGACTGATACAGTGGGTGTGATGTCAAATATAGTGGATGTGATGTCAGGGATAACCGTTGTGTTGTCATGAAAGCAGTGTGTGTGATATCATATATATTGGATATGGTGTCATAAATATACTGGATGTGATGTCATACATATAGGGGTCTGATGTCATAGAGTTCATGCCATTTCATGCATACTGAATATGATGTCATACATATAGTGTGTGTGATGTGATCCAGAGAGTGGATGTGGTGTAAATGATACACTGGGTTTGATGACCCAGATACAATGGAAGCAGTGTCAGATATAGTGGGTGAATTGGCAGATATAACATCGTGTTGTCTTGTGTGTGATGTCATATATAGTGCGGGTGATATCATGAATTCAGTGGATGTAATGTGATGACTACAATGGTGTGAAATCATAAAGAGTGGATGTGACGTTATGTATAGTGCATAAGTTCTCATACATAAACTGGGTGTGATGTCATATATACAGTTGTCCAGAGATCATCAATAGAATGGTTGTGATGATGACACAGATACAGTGGGTGCATTGTCAGATAGTGGGAGTGATATCATGAGTACAGTGCATTTGCTGTCAAAAGTAATGTGGTGTGATCTCATAAAATGTGGATGTGATGACTTATATAGTGTATATGATTGTAAACATATAGTTGGTGTGATGTCATACATACCAAGGTTGTGATATGATGGAAAGTGTGTGTGTGAGACACAGATACAGTTTCTGCGATGCTACAAATAGAGTGAATATGATGTTTTTTATACAATCGAAATGATGTCATCATACATAGTCGATGAGATCTCATAAATAGAGATGGTATGATAGCAACTATAGAGTGGATGTGATGACACAGATACCGTGGATATGATGTCAAATATACTGTGTGTGATGTTTTAAATATGGTGGTTTGATGTCATAATGTGAGGACGTGTTTTCTTCTATAGTGCAATAGATGCTATACATATGCCAAGTGTGAAGTCATGCAAAGATTGGGGGTGACATTGTCAATACAGTGGGTGTGATGACTCAGACTACTGGCTGTGATGTCACATGTATAGTGTATATGTTGCCCTGCATACTGGATGTGGTTTCATAAATAGAGGTTGTGCTGTCATAAGTACAGTACAGTATGATGACAAAAAAGCAGTGGATGTGATTTTATTACAGTGCATATGATGTCACAGATGTAGTGGGTGAGATGTCATACAAAAGTGGATGTGATATCAGCGGAGAGTTTGTGATGACAAAGATACACTCGGTGCGATGTCTGATAGAGTGAGTATGATGTCATGCCTGAAGTGGATGTGACAATATAAAATATGTGGTTTGCTGTGATAGAGCGGATGTGATGTCTCTATAGTGCAAAAGATGTGATACATATCTGAGTGTGTTGTCATCAACACTGAGGGTTGTGATGTCATACATAGTGGGTATCATGTTAAAAATACAGTGGATAGGAGGTCACATGTATACTGGATGTGATATCATACAAGTATTGGGTGAGATACCATCAATTGGGTGGGTGTGATGACACAGATACAGTGGACGTGAGGTCAGATATAGTGGAGTGATTTCATATAGAGTCGACGTGATGTTAAAAAGTGGTGTGATGTCATAAAGAGGGGATGTGATCATATATGTAACATGTAAGATTTCATATATATTTAGTGGAGATGATGTCATACACACACTGGGTTTGATGAAATTGATACATTGAGTGTGATGGCACAGATACAGTGGGTGTGATATCAGACATAGTCGCTGTGAAGCACACAACGGCTGTATTGTCATAACACTGTGTTTGATGCCGTATAAAGTAGATATGTCATAAACGAAGTGTGTGTGATGTCATCGAAACAGTCATTGTGAGAAGTCACACATATAGTGAATGTGCTGTCACACACAGAAGACAACATGTCATATGTAGTGCGTGTGATGTCATGAGGAGACTGCATGTGATGTCATACATACTAAGGATTGTTGTCGTAAAGTGTGGATATGATGTCATGTATAGTGCATAGGATGGCATACATATGCCACCTGTGAGGCCTTATATAGTTGGTGTGATGTCTTCCACAGAGTGGGTGTGATGACATATAGAGTGGGTGCGGTGGTAGAGAGAATGGGTTTCAAGTCAGATACAGAACTTGTTTTGTCATCTACACAGTGTGGGTGAGATCATATATAGTGGATATGATGTCATAAACATAGTGCTTGCCATGGCTTATAAAAAACTTTATGATGTCATCAAGAGTGCATGTAATGTCATATACAGTGCCTATTGTGTCCTACATGCTGTTTGTGTGATTTCATACATACATAGTGTTTCATACCGTCAATCAAGTTGGGGTGATTACACAGATACAGTAGCTGTGATGTTGGATACAGTGGTTGTGTTGCCATTCATACACCATATGAAATGGCATATACACTGAGTATGATTTCATAAACACAGTAGGTGTGTTGTTATAGATACAGTGGCTGTGATGTCACAAGTATAGTGTATGTGATGTCATATACAGTGCGTGTTATTTCATGAATAGAGTGGATGTGATGGCATGAATACCGTCACGTGATGCCATAAACCGGTGGTTTTAATGTCATAAAGTGAGGATGTGATGTATAGTGCCAAGTCGCCATATATATGACGACTGTGATGTAATACAACGAGTGGGTGTGATGTTGTCAATACATTCGTTGTGATGACACAGATTAGTGTTTGTGATGTCACATGGGTAGTGTATATGTTGCCATCTATACTGGATGTAGTTTCATATATAGAGGTTGTGATGTCATAAGTACAGTAGTCTGAAGACTCAAGGTGTGGATGTGATGTTATAAATAGTGCATAGGATGTCACGCATATTGTTGGTTTGATGTCATACAAAGGTGGGTGTGATATCAGTGAAGACATTGTCATGATAAAGATACAGTGGGTGTGATGTCATGCCTGATGTGGAAGTGATGTCAAAAATACTGTGATTTGCTGTAATAGAGTATATGTGACATCTTGTGTAGTGCAAATGATGTCACAATATGCCTAGTGTGGTTTCATCATCACAGAGTGTTGTGAGGTCATACATAGCGTGTATCATGGAATTAATATAGTGGATATGATGTCAAACGTATACTGGATGTGATATCATACATATATTGTCCGTGATACCATCGATAGTGTGAGTGTGATGACACGTATACAGTGAACGTGAGGTCATAAATAAAGTGGGGTGACGTCATAAAGAGTGGATGTGATGTCCTATGCAGTGCATATGATGACACACATATAGTGGCTGTGATGTCATACTTACAATGGTTTTGATAAAGTAGATACAATGGGTGTGATGACACACATAGATTGGGTGTGATATCATAGGTGTAGGGTTTGAGATGCCATTCACCGTGGATGTAATGTCATATATAGGAGATCTGATGTCATGAATGCAGTGGTGGTGATGTCATCAATACTGAGCATTGATGTCATAAATTGTGAATGTGATTTCTTGTAGAATGTGTATGGTGTCATACGTATGCCAAGTGTTATGTCTTCCATACATGTTGTGATGTCATCGATACAGCGGGTGTGACGACACTGACTGATACAGTGGGTGTGATGTCAAATATAGTGGATGTGATGTCAGGGATAACCGTTGTGTTGTCATGAAAGCAGTGTGTGTGATATCATATATATTGGATATGGTGTCATAAATATACTGGATGTGATGTCATACATATAGGGGTCTGATGTCATAGAGTTCATGCCATTTCATGCATACTGAATATGATGTCATACATATAGTGTGTGTGATGTGATCCAGAGAGTGGATGTGGTGTAAATGATACACTGGGTTTGATGACCCAGATACAATGGAAGCAGTGTCAGATATAGTGGGTGAATTGGCAGATATAACATCGTGTTGTCTTGTGTGTGATGTCATATATAGTGCGGGTGATATCATGAATTCAGTGGATGTAATGTGATGACTACAATGGTGTGAAATCATAAAGAGTGGATGTGACGTTATGTATAGTGCATAAGTTCTCATACATAAACTGGGTGTGATGTCATATATACAGTTGTCCAGAGATCATCAATAGAATGGTTGTGATGACACAGATACAGTGGGTGCATTGTCAGATAGTGGGAGTGAGTGATATCATGAGTACAGTGCATTTGCTGTCAAAAGTAATGTGGTGTGATCTCATAAAATGTGGATGTGATGACTTATATAGTGTATATGATTGTAAACATATAGTTGGTGTGATGTCATACATACCAAGGTTGTGATATGATGGAAAGTGTGTGTGTGAGACACAGATACAGTTTCTGCGATGCTACAAATAGAGTGAATATGATGTTTTATACAATCGAAATGATGTCATCATACATAGTCGATGAGATCTCATAAATAGAGATGGTATGATAGCAACTATAGAGTGGATGTGATGACACAGATACCGTGGATATGATGTCAAATATACTGTGTGTGATGTTTTAAATATGGTGGTTTGATGCCATAATGTGAGGACGTGTTTTCTTCTATAGTGCAATAGATGCTATACATATGCCAAGTGTGAAGTCATGCAAAGATTGGGGGTGACATTGTCAATACAGTGGGTGTGATGACTCAGACTACTGGCTGTGATGTCACATGTATAGTGTATATGTTGCCCTGCATACTGGATGTGGTTTCATAAATAGAGGTTGTGCTATCATAAGTACAGTGTTATGATGACAAAAGCAGTGGATGTGATTTTATTACAGTGCATATGATGTCACAGATGTAGTGGGTGAGATGTCATACAAAAGTGGATGTGATATCAGCGGAGAGTTTGTGATGACAAAGATACACTCGGTGCGATGTCTGATAGAGTGAGTATGATGTCATGCCTGAAGTGGATGTGACAATATAAAATATGTGGTTTGCTGTGATAGAGCGGATGTGATGTCTCTATAGTGCAAAAGATGTGATACATATCTGAGTGTGTTGTCATCAACACTGAGGGTTGTGATGTCATACATAGTGGGTATCATGTTAAAAATACAGTGGATAGGAGGTCACATGTATACTGGATGTGATATCATACAAGTATTGGGTGAGATACCATCAATTGGGTGGGTGTGATGACACAGATACAGTGGACGTGAGGTCAGATATAGTGGAGTGATTTCATATAGAGTCGACGTGATGTTAAAAAGTGGTGTGATGTCATAAAGAGGGGATGTGATCATATATGTAACATGTAAGATTTCATATATTTAGTGGAGATGATGTCATACACACACTGGGTTTGATGAAATTGATACATTGAGTGTGATGGCACAGATACAGTGGGTGTGATATCAGACATAGTCGCTGTGAAGCACACAACGGCTGTATTGTCATAACACTGTGTTTGATGCCGTATAAAGTAGATATGTCATAAACGAAGTGTGTGTGATGTCATCGAAACAGTCATTGTGAGAAGTCACACATATAGTGAATGTGCTGTCACACACAGAAGACAACATGTCATATGTAGTGCGTGTGATGTCATGAGGAGACTGCATGTGATGTCATACATACTAAGGATTGTTGTCGTAAAGTGTGGATATGATGTCATGTATAGTGCATAGGATGGCATACATATGCCACCTGTGAGGCCTTATATAGTTGGTGTGATGTCTTCCACAGAGTGGGTGTGATGACATATAGAGTGGGTGCGGTGGTAGAGAGAATGGGTTTCAAGTCAGATACAGAACTTGTTTTGTCATCTACACAGTGTGGGTGAGATCATATATAGTGGATATGATGTCATAAACATAGTGCTTGCCATGGCTTATAAAAAACTTTATGATGTCATCAAGAGTGCATGTAATGTCATATACAGTGCCTATTGTGTCCTACATGCTGTTTGTGTGATTTCATACATACATAGTGTTTCATACCGTCAATCAAGTTGGGGTGATTACACAGATACAGTAGCTGTGATGTTGGATACAGTGGTTGTGTTGCCATTCATACACCATATGAAATGGCATATACACTGAGTATGATTTCATAAACACAGTAGGTGTGTTGTTATAGATACAGTGGCTGTGATGTCACAAGTATAGTGTATGTGATGTCATATACAGTGCGTGTTATTTCATGAATAGAGTGGATGTGATGGCATGAATACCGTCACGTGATGCCATAAACCGGTGGTTTTAATGTCATAAAGTGAGGATGTGATGTATAGTGCCAAGTCGCCATATATATGACGACTGTGATGTAATACAACGAGTGGGTGTGATGTTGTCAATACATTCGTTGTGATGACACAGATTAGTGTTTGTGATGTCACATGGGTAGTGTATATGTTGCCATCTATACTGGATGTAGTTTCATATATAGAGGTTGTGATGTCATAAGTACAGTAGTCTGAAGACTCAAGGTGTGGATGTGATGTTATAAATAGTGCATAGGATGTCACGCATATTGTTGGTTTGATGTCATACAAAGGTGGGTGTGATATCAGTGAAGACATTGTCATGATAAAGATACAGTGGGTGTGATGTCATGCCTGATGTGGAAGTGATGTCAAAAATACTGTGATTTGCTGTAATAGAGTATATGTGACATCTTGTGTAGTGCAAATGATGTCACAATATGCCTAGTGGGTTTCATCATCACAGAGTGTTGTGAGGTCATACATAGCGTGTATCATGGAATTAATATAGTGGATATGATGTCAAACGTATACTGGATGTGATATCATACATATATTGTCCGTGATACCATCGATAGTGTGAGTGTGATGACACGTATACAGTGAACGTGAGGTCATAAATAAAGTGGGGTGACGTCATAAAGAGTGGATGTGATGTCCTATGCAGTGCATATGATGACACACATATAGTGGCTGTGATGTCATACTTACAATGGTTTTGATAAAGTAGATACAATGGGTGTGATGACACACATAGATTGGGTGTGATATCATAGGTGTAGGGTTTGAGATGCCATTCACCGTGGATGTAATGTCATATATAGGAGATCTGATGTCATGAATGCAGTGGTGGTGATGTCATCAATACTGAGCATTGATGTCATAAATTGTGAATGTGATTTCTTGTAGAATGTGTATGGTGTCATACGTATGCCAAGTGTTATGTCTTCCATACATGTTGTGATGTCATCGATACAGCGGGTGTGACGACACTGACTGATACAGTGGGTGTGATGTCAAATATAGTGGATGTGATGTCAGGGATAACCGTTGTGTTGTCATGAAAGCAGTGTGTGTGATATCATATATATTGGATATGGTGTCATAAATATACTGGATGTGATGTCATACATATAGGGGTCTGATGTCATAGAGTTCATGCCATTTCATGCATACTGAATATGATGTCATACATATAGTGTGTGTGATGTGATCCAGAGAGTGGATGTGGTGTAAATGATACACTGGGTTTGATGACCCAGATACAATGGAAGCAGTGTCAGATATAGTGGGTGAATTGGCAGATATAACATCGTGTTGTCTTGTGTGTGATGTCATATATAGTGCGGGCGGGTGATATCATGAATTCAGTGGATGTAATGTGATGACTACAATGGTGTGAAATCATAAAGAGTGGATGTGACGTTATGTATAGTGCATAAGTTCTCATACATAAACTGGGTGTGATGTCATATATACAGTTGTCCAGAGATCATCAATAGAATGGTTGTGATGACACAGATACAGTGGGTGCATTGTCAGATAGTGGGAGTGATATCATGAGTACAGTGCATTTGCTGTCAAAAGTAATGTGGTGTGATCTCATAAAATGTGGATGTGATGACTTATATAGTGTATATGATTGTAAACATATAGTTGGTGTGATGTCATACATACCAAGGTTGTGATATGATGGAAAGTGTGTGTGTGAGACACAGATACAGTTTCTGCGATGCTACAAATAGAGTGAATATGATGTTTTATACAATCGAAATGATGTCATCATACATAGTCGATGAGATCTCATAAATAGAGATGGTATGATAGCAACTATAGAGTGGATGTGATGACACAGATACCGTGGATATGATGTCAAATATACTGTGTGTGATGTTTTAAATATGGTGGTTTGATGTCATAATGTGAGGACGTGTTTTCTTCTATAGTGCAATAGATGCTATACATATGCCAAGTGTGAAGTCATGCAAAGATTGGGGGTGACATTGTCAATACAGTGGGCGTGATGACTCAGACTACTGGCTGTGATGTCACATGTATAGTGTATATGTTGCCCTGCATACTGGATGTGGTTTCATAAATAGAGGTTGTGCTATCATAAGTACAGTGTATGATGACAAAAGCAGTGGATGTGATTTTATTACAGTGCATATGATGTCACAGATGTAGTGGGTGAGATGTCATACAAAAGTGGATGTGATATCAGCGGAGAGTTTGTGATGACAAAGATACACTCGGTGCGATGTCTGATAGAGTGAGTATGATGTCATGCCTGAAGTGGATGTGACAATATAAAATATGTGGTTTGCTGTGATAGAGCGGATGTGATGTCTCTATAGTGCAAAAGATGTGATACATATCTGAGTGTGTTGTCATCAACACTGAGGGTTGTGATGTCATACATAGTGGGTATCATGTTAAAAATACAGTGGATAGGAGGTCACATGTATACTGGATGTGATATCATACAAGTATTGGGTGAGATACCATCAATTGGGTGGGTGTGATGACACAGATACAGTGGACGTGAGGTCAGATATAGTGGAGTGATTTCATATAGAGTCGACGTGATGTTAAAAAGTGGTGTGATGTCATAAAGAGGGGATGTGATCATATATGTAACATGTAAGATTTCATATATTTAGTGGAGATGATGTCATACACACACTGGGTTTGATGAAATTGATACATTGAGTGTGATGGCACAGATACAGTGGGTGTGATATCAGACATAGTCGCTGTGAAGCACACAACGGCTGTATTGTCATAACACTGTGTTTGATGCCGTATAAAGTAGATATGTCATAAACGAAGTGTGTGTGATGTCATCGAAACAGTCATTGTGAGAAGTCACACATATAGTGAATGTGCTGTCACACACAGAAGACAACATGTCATATGTAGTGCGTGTGATGTCATGAGGAGACTGCATGTGATGTGATGTCATACATACTAAGGATTGTTGTCGTAAAGTGTGGATATGATGTCATGTATAGTGCATAGGATGGCATACATATGCCACCTGTGAGGCCTTATATAGTTGGTGTGATGTCTTCCACAGAGTGGGTGTGATGACATATAGAGTGGGTGCGGTGGTAGAGAGAATGGGTTTCAAGTCAGATACAGAACTTGTTTTGTCATCTACACAGTGTGGGTGAGATCATATATAGTGGATATGATGTCATAAACATAGTGCTTGCCATGGCTTATAAAAAACTTTATGATGTCATCAAGAGTGCATGTAATGTCATATACAGTGCCTATTGTGTCCTACATGCTGTTTGTGTGATTTCATACATACATAGTGTTTCATACCGTCAATCAAGTTGGGGTGATTACACAGATACAGTAGCTGTGATGTGATGTTGGATACAGTGGTTGTGTTGCCATTCATACACCATATGAAATGGCATATACACTGAGTATGATTTCATAAACACAGTAGGTGTGTTGTTATAGATACAGTGGCTGTGATGTCACAAGTATAGTGTATGTGATGTCATATACAGTGCGTGTGATTTCATGAATAGAGTGGATGTGATGGCATGAATACCGTCACGTGATGCCATAAACCGGTGGTTTTAATGTCATAAAGTGAGGATGTGATGTTGTGTATAGTGCCAAGTCGCCATATATATGACGACTGTGATGTAATACAACGAGTGGGTGTGATGTTGTCAATACATTCGTTGTGATGACACAGATTAGTGTTTGTGATGTCACATGGGTAGTGTATATGTTGCCATCTATACTGGATGTAGTTTCATATATAGAGGTTGTGATGTCATAAGTACAGTAGTCTGAAGACTCAAGGTGTGGATGTGATGTTATAAATAGTGCATAGGATGTCACGCATATTGTTGGTTTGATGTCATACAAAGGTGGGTGTGATATCAGTGAAGACATTGTCATGATAAAGATACAGTGGGTGTGATGTCATGCCTGATGTGGAAGTGATGTCAAAAATACTGTGATTTGCTGTAATAGAGTATATGTGACATCTTGTGTAGTGCAAATGATGTCACAATATGCCTAGTGTGGTTTCATCATCACAGAGTGTTGTGAGGTCATACATAGCGTGTATCATGGAATTAATATAGTGGATATGATGTCAAACGTATACTGGATGTGATATCATACATATATTGTCCGTGATACCATCGATAGTGTGAGTGTGATGACACGTATACAGTGAACGTGAGGTCATAAATAAAGTGGGGTGACGTCATAAAGAGTGGATGTGATGTCCTATGCAGTGCATATGATGACACACATATAGTGGCTGTGATGTCATACTTACAATGGTTTTGATAAAGTAGATACAATGGGTGTGATGACACACATAGATTGGGTGTGATATCATAGGTGTATGGTTTGAGATGCCATTCACCGTGGATGTAATGTCATATATAGGAGATCTGATGTCATGAATGCAGTGGTGGTGATGTCATCAATACTGAGCATTGATGTCATAAATTGTGAATGTGATTTCTTGTAGAATGTGTATGGTGTCATACGTATGCCAAGTGTTATGTCTTCCATACATGTTGTGATGTCATCGATACAGCGGGTGTGACGACACTGACTGATACAGTGGGTGTGATGTCAAATATAGTGGATGTGATGTCAGGGATAACCGTTGTGTTGTCATGAAAGCAGTGTGTGTGATATCATATATATTGGATATGGTGTCATAAATATACTGGATGTGATGTCATACATATAGGGGTCTGATGTCATAGAGTTCATGCCATTTCATGCATACTGAATATGATGTCATACATATAGTGTGTGTGATGTGATCCAGAGAGTGGATGTGGTGTAAATGATACACTGGGTTTGATGACCCAGATACAATGGAAGCAGTGTCAGATATAGTGGGTGAATTGGCAGATATAACATCGTGTTGTCTTGTGTGTGATGTCATATATAGTGCGGGTGATATCATGAATTCAGTGGATGTAATGTGATGACTACAATGGTGTGAAATCATAAAGAGTGGATGTGACGTTATGTATAGTGCATAAGTTCTCATACATAAACTGGGTGTGATGTCATATATACAGTTGTCCAGAGATCATCAATAGAATGGTTGTGATGACACAGATACAGTGGGTGCATTGTCAGATAGTGGGAGTGATATCATGAGTACAGTGCATTTGCTGTCAAAAGTAATGTGGTGTGATCTCATAAAATGTGGATGTGATGACTTATATAGTGTATATGATTGTAAACATATAGTTGGTGTGATGTCATACATACCAAGGTTGTGATATGATGGAAAGTGTGTGTGTGAGACACAGATACAGTTTCTGCGATGCTACAAATAGAGTGAATATGATGTTTTATACAATCGAAATGATGTCATCATACATAGTCGATGAGATCTCATAAGTGATGACTAAAGTGATGTGAATAATAGGGATGTGTCATATAAATATGTATGATTTTAATGTTAAGTGAAGATGTGCATACCACACTTGAGAATTGATACTTTAGTGATGTCGGTGATGTTTCAAGAGTGTGCTGTGAATAGATGGAGCGGTGTATAGTCAGAACATGGGTTTGAAGCGTATAAGAAATGTTTGTCATCACAAGTGTGGGTGATCAATTTATTAGTGAGATGTCCAATAATATGTGCTGCACATAAAAATTCATATAAGAGTGTGTATGTATGAGTGCCTATTGTACTACGATGTGTTTGTGTGATTATATAAGTATGTTTCATAGTAAATCAAGTTGGGTGATTAACTTATAGTGTGTGATGTTCCACAGTGGTGTGTTGCCATTAACAGTAGTGAAATGGCATATAATGAGTTATGTAATTTTAAGAACTGTTTGTGTCTATAATAGTGGCTGTTGTAAAGTATGTCGTATTAGTGTATTCATGCTAGAAATTTATGATTATCAGATGTTGGATGAATACGTCAGTGTGTCCATAAACGGTGGTTTTAATGTTCAAATGATAGGATTCATGTAAGTGCCAGTCGCCATAATATGCGATGTGTGAATACATACAGAGTTGGGTTGCCGTTTAATACATAGTATTGTGATATACAGTTAGTAGATTCTGAAACACAGTGGTGTGTTGTATTGACATGCTGGATGTAGTTTTATTAGGGTTGTCATATAAGTACGTAGATTCAAGAATAAGTGATGTGTGGTTGGATTACGTCATGATGCATACGGGTTTTCAGTCATAAGTTGGTTGATGTCATAAGTGGTGTGTATAGAAGACTTGTCATGATAGTAATACAGTGGGTGTGATGTTTTCAATCTGATTCGAGTATGTAAAAATACTGTGATTTGTGAATAGATATGTGTGATGTCACGTTAGTGAATGTTTTCCAATATGCCTGGTGTGGTTTCATATTAGATAAGCTAAGGTAGTGAAACTCAAGGTGTGATGTGATGTATAATATAGTGATAGATGTCACGCAATTACTGTATGTGTTCATAATATATGTGTGATATCCATGATTGTAGATAGGATGACCGGTTGATGTGCGAGTGATAAATATAAAAGGGGTGATCGCTGTAAATGGATGGTGTCTATCAGTGCATTGAATAACAATATGTGTGTGTTCTTCACCAGAGTTGTTGTAGTATACATAGGGTGTGGATGAAAAATGGATGGTGTGTAACTGGTGTGGGTTTGAGATGCATTCCGTGGATTATGTATATTAGTGATGCGATGTCAATGAGTAGGTGGATGATGTCGGTAGTCATAAGAGTGGATTATTGCCTTGCAGTGTTTTTGTACAAATGATGTGCTGTGTCATAGTTACCATGGTTTTACAGTGTGATGTGTGATACAAGGGGTGTGTTGAATGATAGGGTGGGTAGTGCATTAGTGGATGTATGATAATGGTTGCTGATGTCATGAAGCAGTGTGGTGATGTCATATACTGAGATTGGATGTCATAAATTTGAATGGATTTTTAGATGTACATGTGGGTTCTATGTCATGGTTATGCCTTTCATCATATGATATGATGTAACGTGTGGGGTGATGTGATCCAGGGTGTGTAGGTAGTGAATGTGAATGGGTTTATGCCGATACATGGAAGATGTGATTGTGGAGTGAATTGGATATAAGTGTCTGTTGTACTGAGTGTGTCATAATAGGTCTGGGTCATAATTATTCAGTGGATGAATGATTGATGCATACTAATGTGTGTGATTAAAGATGGATGTGAGTTATGTATATGTCATAGTTTTATAAACTGGAGTGATGCATTTCAATATTGTGGTGATTCAGATAGCATGGTTGTTGTTGATGTCCAGATAGTGGGTGATATCATGATAATAGTGGAGTGATCATGAATAATAAGATTTGCTGTCAAAAATTATGTGTGATATCATAAATGGGTGTGACTATATATGTGATTGATTGTAACACTATTGTGTGATTCATAATACCAAGGTTGTGATATGATGGAAAGGGTGTGTGAGACTGACATTTGGATGCTACAATAGAGTGAATATATGTTTTATCAATCGAATATTCACATAATAGTCGATGATCCTAAAGAGATGGTATGCATATCATGATAAGTGATTTGCTGTCAAAGTGATGTGATGTCAATCATAATGTGGATGTTTAAATATGGTGTTTGATGTTAATATGTAGTGTGTTTTTCATACATGCAATAGTGTAATATGGAAAGTTGTGTAGTACAGATACAGTTTGGGATGTAACATTGTCAATATGATGTTTGATCAATCTACTGGCTGTGATGTCATATAGTGATGTGATATTTCATGATAGGGATGGGTTTATAAATTAGAGGTTGTCAGTATAAGGTATGATGTACAATAGTGGATGTGAATATGGTTAGTGCATAATGTCAGAGTGTTTGGGTTGATAGTCAAAAAAGGATGTTATCAGCGGAATGTGAAGTATGCAAAGATACATCGGGGATGTCTAGATAGTGGGTATGATGTCATACTGAAGTGGTGTAGCAATATAAATTATTGGTGCCTGTAAGGGATGTGGTTTCATCATAGGTTAGTGTCATAAGTATGTGTACATTAAAGCTGGTGTGATTTATACAGTGGTTGATGATACAAATTTGGGTTGTGTCAAATACAGTGGAGAGGTCCGAGTTGTGATGATAATATACAATATTGGGTGGTGACCAATTGGGTGATGTCTGCTGAAGATGAGAGTAAAATGTGGTTGTAGATAGAGCGGATTTTATAGTCACGTGTGTTAAAAGTGTGTGATGTATACAGGGTGTGTGATCAACGATGTTATGTATAATATTGTATTAGTGAAATGATGTCATGATACACTGGTTTATACTGGAATTGATACATAGAAGTGATGGGATACAGCATTGGGTGTGATGAAGACATGGTGTGAGCACAAGGTGATTTGATAAGTCATGTGTTTATGCGTATAAAGTAGATATGTATAAACAAGTGTGATGTGTCTATCAAGTATTGTGAGATTCATATTAGTGGAGTGTGTCAACACAGAGCAGACATTCATAATGATATGGTGTTGACAGATACAGGGTGTGTATACATACAAGGATTGTGCATCAAAGGGTATGATGTCATATACTGTGTTGGATGCCTATAATGATATGTCTAAGAAGTTTGTGTGATGCTTCCAAGAGTGGGTGTGATGACAAAATGATGTGATGTGGTGTAAAGAAGAAGTTGAATCATATACAGACTGTTTTGTCATAGAACAGTGTGGGTGATGATCATACTTAGGATATGATGTCATAAATAGTGTTGCATGGCTGTATAAAAAGTTATGATATCACGGTGATTATATATACGTGCTATTGTGTCCATGGTTTGTGCATATTATATACTGTGTTTCATACAGGTTAAGTTGGGTGATACATGTAGTAGAGTTGATGTGGATACAGTGGTTGTTGCATATCATAAACATAGAGTTGCATAACTTGAAAATGATTTATATGTCATAGGTGTTGTATAGATACAGTGGCTGATGTCCAATGTTTGTGTGATTGCATCATATACGTGCGTGTATTTCAATGAATAGAGTGGATTACGGCATAGTATATCGTGTTGGTACATGGTGGTTTTTAACATAAGTGAGGATGTGAAGGGTATGTCAAGTCGATTAATAGCACGAGTGTGTTGTAATAATACTGGGGTGTGATTTCAAAGTAAGTGATGTGATGTCATAACAGGTTGTGTTTGATGTCAATGGTAGTGTTATGATTCCATACTATGCATGTAAGGTTTTAATGTCAAAGGTTGAGATGTGTGTGAAGTCAAGTGCTTAATGGACTGTGATTAATCAAGGTGGGTGTCACTTTTGTACATGTTGTATACAAGTGGGTGTGATATCATAAGACATTGTCTGAATATACAGTGTTATGTCATGTAGTTGGAATGTGATGTAGTACTATAATTGCGTAGCTAAGAGATAGTGATGTGATGTATAAATGTGATGTCAGATATGTGGTTGTGTCATACAAGTGGTTGTGAGAGTCATAACATGTGCATGATAAATAGGAGTTATGTGGTTGATGTGAATGATATAAGATACGTGATTCTTAATATTGTTGTACATCATGTGTAGTGATGATAATTGCATAGTGTGGTTCATACACAGAGGTTGGGGTATAATAAAGTGATTGGATTCTATAGTGCATATTGCAACTATATGGTGTGTTCATATATATATGTCCGTTCTTCGATAAGTGATGTGATGCTTTGTGACACGTGAGTTATAAAGTGGGTGACGTCATAAGAGGATGTATTCATGAGTGATATGTCAAATATAGTGGCTGTGATGTCATAATCAGTGTTGATATGTAATACATGTTGATGTCATAATGGGTTTGATATGGTGATTTTGAAATGCATTGTGGTAATATATGAGTGTGATGTCATGAATGTTGTGGTGTATGCATAATCGGCATTGAGTATAATGAAATGATTTCATGTAGTGTGATGGTCAATATGTGATGTGATGTCGATACATGTTGTGTTCATCGATAAGGGTGTGACGACACTACTATAAGTGATGTGATGTCAAATATATGGATGTGTGTGATAACGTATAGTGTCATGCAGAGTTGTGATTTCATTATATGAATATGTGTCATAAATATAGTGGTGTGTTGATCAGATAGGGTGTGATGTAAAGTTCATGGTTGATGCCAAACTATACATGTCATACATAGTGTGGTATGGATCAGAATGGTTGTGGGATGTACATGATATGGGTTGGATATATGAATTCAGTGGATGTAATGTGATTCAAATGGTTGAATCATAAAGTGGATGTGATTATGTATGTTACATAATTTGATAATGGAGTGTGATGTCTATATAATGGTCGAGATCATCAATGAATGGTTGTGATGACAAATACATGGTGTGAGATAGTTCAGTTGTATAAGGATATATGATTGCTTGGTAAAAGTAGTGGTGATTCAATAATGTGGATGTGATGATCATTTGTGTATATATTGTAAAATATATGGTGTGGATATAAGTTGATTGTGAATGTTGGTGTGCACAAAAGTTGTGATGTGAAATGGTGGTGTTAACAGAATTTGATTCAATATATGGTTTATAAATGAATGGATGTTAATGTGTGAGATCAAATAGTGGTATGATGTAATATAGTGTGATGTTAATGTGGTTATGTCATAATTAGTGTGTGTTTTAATATGGTGTTTGCAATGTGAAGTTGCATTGGTAATGCATTATGAATGTAATTGGATTAGTATTTGTATTGCGTTGATGTTCAATATGGTGTGTGTCATGTAAGTATATGATGCATGTGGATGGTTTTAATAAGTTTGTATCAAAAGTAAGTAGTAAACAAAAGGGTGATTTAAAGTGTAATGCAAATGTGGTGTGAAATTGATGGTATCCGAGGTTGTGACAAATAATGTGGTTGTTTAGAGGGTTGATGTCATGCTGAAGTGTCATATATAGTGGTTCAGTGGGGTTGATGTCATCAATGGGAATGTATAAATAGTGGATATCAACATGAGCTTGATTCATACAATGGGTATCTAAATGGGTGGAGTCACAGTTATGGATATCAAATATGGGTGATTCATATGGTGATGATGTAATGTGAAGTGAGGTATATAGGGAGTAATTTTAAAGTTCATATGTAAGTGTATTCAAAGGGTTGTGAATTATTACATGTGATGCAATATGGGTGATTCAAAGCATGTTAAATGATTTCATAGTGGAGTAAAGGTTGTAAAGAAGTGTGTGAAGCATGATATGTGTACTATAGAATTGTCAAACAAGGGGAGACATGAAAGTCTGTGAGTCAATAAGTGATGTGTGTCAACAACAAGAAATGTCATAATGTGGATTGATGTCATGATATGATGGTGCATACTACTGTGTGTCTAAAGTGGGTATGCTTAAAGTGGTGGATGCAATAGGGTGGGTTAAATGGTTAAGGATCAGTGTTGTATACAAGTGGGGGTCTATAGGATTGTTTCATAAAAGTTGTTGTATCAAAAGTTTGAGATCAAAGTGATGTATTAAACAGTGCTTTGCTAAAGTTTTGATGTAAAGATGTTATGTCATATAGGTTTTCTACATGTTTGTGGATTTTTGGGTCATACCAATCAATTGGGATTACAAAGTGCATAACAGTGGTTTGTTGATACAGTGGATGGCAAAATGAGTATGTTTATAACGGGTGTATTTTTAATAAGTGGATGTGTTGCAAGATAAGTAGTGATGCATAAGTGGTTATTCATAAGAGTGGTGTTGTGATACGCAGTTTACTGTTAAGTAATAGTGGTGTTTAAGTGTGAGCAATTATGGTGTGGTACTAGAATCTGGTAGTTTCATAATGTTGTGATGCAAGTAGTGTTGTGATAAGTGGTGTATGTTAATATGATGAGTTCAATATGTTTGATGTATAAAAGTGGTGTGAATTAGTGAGATTGTTAATGTCAAGGATTTATGTTGGTTGATGTCAAAAAGGTGTGATTCGTAAGATTATGAAGTTGTGTGTTGATGCACTATGTGGTGGTAATACTGGTTTGTGATATATATGTGCATTTTATGATGATGTCAATTATGTTTATCATAAAGTTTGTCTAATGTGTTAGGGGAAATAAGTGGATGAGTAGTATATAGTGGTATCATAAATTGGATAATCTATGAGTGTGATGAATACATAGTGGTATAATAACTGGTTGATAAAAGGTTGATGTGGACAATAAGGGTATATGATGTGTATTCAAGTTTATAAGTATAAGGGTTGATGCAAATGGGTGGTATAATTGGTTGAGTCATAATGTGATGTATGTCTTTAGAGAGGTCATAAGATGGGGGTATAATCAGACATGTTGTATTATGTCAAGGATTGAAATGTATGGGTAGTATCCAGGTTGTTCAACAGTTGGATGTCATGAAGGGGTGGATATGATAATGGGTTGTGTAAATATGGATGTGTGTCAGATACGGTTGTTTGTCATAGAGTTGTGTTTCATTATATGATGTTCATAATATATGTGTGATGTGATCATAGGTGATGTTGTTATGCATGTTGATCAATAATGTAAAGTTGATTGATGGATGAATTGTGTGATCTGGTTTGTGCAATAGAACATGTATAGTGTAATTGAACAATTGATATAGGGTTTATAGTTGTTTCTATAAAGTGTGAATATAGTTCAGAATATATGTTTGAACAATAGAATAAAGGGTTAGATGCATTCATTGTGTTGTTTAATGGTTGATATATTTGTAATATGGTGTGAGTAGTTTGATTTAATGTGTGGACAATACAGTTTGCGATGCTAAAAGAGTGATTGAGATTTTACAATCGAAATGGTCATATACATAGTCGATGTGGATCTAAATAGAGTGGTATGATAGCATATAGAGTGGATGTGATGACACAGACCGTGGATATGATGTCAAAATTACTGTGTGTGATTGTCTTAAATTGGTGGTTTGATGTCATAATGTGAGGATGGTTTTCTTCTATAGTGCATTAGATGCTATACATATGCCAAGTGAGAAGTCATGCAAAGATTGGGGGGTGACATTGCGTTCCAATACTGTTGGGTGGTGAATGACCTCAGACTCACGTGGCTGTCGATGTCAGCGTATTGTAGTAGATATATGCCTCTGCATACTGGAGATGTAGTTTGCATAAATATGAGGTTGTTGCGGTCATATGTACAGTTAGTACTGATGACAAAAGCAGTGGATGTGATGTTCATTACAGTGCATATGATGTCACACATGTAGTGGGTGTGATGTCATACCAAAAGTGGATGTGATATCAGCGGAGAGTTGTGATGACAAAAGATTACAACTTGGTGCGATGTCCCTGATAGAGTGAAGTAATGATGTCATGCCTGAGGCGTGGAATGTGACATCATAAAATACTGTGGTTTGCTGTGATAGAGCGGATGTGGATGTTCATCTATCGTGCAACTGATGTCATTAGCATATGCTGAGTGTTGGTGTCATCAAACAGAGAGGTTGTGATGTCATGCATAGTGTATAATCAAGTCATAAATACAGTTGGATAGGAGGTCACAATCGTATACTGGATGTGATAATCATACATATATTGCTGTAAATGTCTGATAGCATCAATTTGGAGTGGGTGTAGATGACTACAGGTAGAGAGTGGACGTGAGGTCAGATATAGTGGGAGTGATGTCTCTTATAGAGTGGACGCTTGATGTTAAAAAAGTGGTGTGATGTCATAAAGAGAGTGGATGTGATGACATATGTAATACATGTAATGATTTCATAGATATTTAGTGGAGATGATGTCATACACACACGGGTTTGATAAAATCTATAGCGTACATTGCAGTGTCGATGGCACAGATACAGTGGTGTGTGATATGCAGAACATAGTGGCAGCTAGTGAAGTTACACAATTGAGGCTGTATATGACAAAACACTGTGTTGATGCCATATAAAGTTGATTATGTCCATAACGAAGTGTGTGTGATGTGTCATCGAAAAAACGAGTCATTGTGAGAAGTCACACATATAGTGAAAGTGCTAGTCACACACAGTAAGACAACGATGTCATATAAAGCTGCAGAGTGATGCTCATGAGGAGGAGTGCATGTGATGTCATAAATACTAAGGATTGTTGTCATAAAAGTGTGTATATAAGTCATGTATAGTGCAAAGGATGGCATACATATGCCACCTGTGAAGTGTCTAACATAGTTGGAGTGATGTTTTCTGACAGAGTGGGTGTGATGACATACTACAGTGTGAGGTGTGGGTGGCAGAGAGAATGGGTTACAAGTCAGATACAGAACTTGTTTTGTCATCTACACAGTGGTGGGTGAGATCATATATAGTAGATCTGATGTCATACACATTAGTGTTGCCATGGCTTCTAAAAAATCGTTATGATTCATCAAGAGTCGCCATGTAATGTCATATACAGTGAGCCTATTGTGTACTACATGCTGTTTGTGTGATTTCATACTCATACATGTGTTTCATACAGTCAATCAGTTGGGGTGATTACACAGATACAGTAGCTTGGGATGTCGGACTTACAGTGAGTTGTGTTGCCGTTTTCATACACATATGAATGGCATATACACTGAGTAGATTTATAAACACAGTAGGTGTTTGTTAAGATACGTGGCTGGATGTACAAGTAAGGTATGTGATGTCATATACAGGCGTGTGATTTCAGAATAGAGGGTGGATGGGATAATACCTCACGGATCCTAAACCGGTGGGTTTTTTAAAGTCATAAAGTGAGGATGTGATGTTTGTTAGGCCAAGTCGCCCTATATAGGCGGCTGTGATGTAATACAACAGTGGTGTCGTTTTAATACAGTCGTTTGTAACAGATTTTGGTTGGATGTCACATGTGTAGGTATAGTTGCCATTTACTGGATTAGTTTCATATAGGGTGTGATGTCATAAGTACATAGTCGAAAACTCAAGGGGGGAGTGTGTTTTAAATATGCAAGGATGTCAGCTATTGTTGTTTGATGTCATACAAAAATGGGTTTTTTAAAACAGTAAGAATTGTTGACAAAGATACGTGGGTGTGATTTCTGCCTGAGTGGAGTGATGTCAAAAATACTGTGTTTGCTGTAAAAGAGTAAGGGGACGTTTTTGGGAGGCAAATGATGTCACATTGCCTAGTGTGGGGCATCATCCCAAAGAGGTTTGTGAGGTAAATAGTGTGTATCATGGAATAAATATAGTGGATGATGCACACGTATACTGGAGTGATATCTATATTTTGTCCCCTGACCTCGTAGTGTGAGGTGAGACACGATCGTGGGGTAGGTCATAAAAAAAGTGGGTGACGTATAAAGGTGGATGTGATGCCTAGCAGTGCATAGATTTCACACTATGGGTGTGATGTCTACTTACCCTGGGTTTTATAAAATAAAACATGGGTGTGAGACCCAAAAAAGAGTGGGTGGTATATAGGGGTTTAGGGGTTTTAATGCCTTCACCCTGGATGTAATGTCTTATTTGGAGATCTGATGTCTGAATGCAGTGGTGGTGATTCACAAACTGAGTTGATTTTTAAAAATTTTGAATGTGTTTTTTTTTTAGAATTGTTGGTGTCATACTATGCCAATGTTATGATTCCCCTACATGTTGTGAGTATCGATCAGGGGGTGTGACGACACTGATGATCAGTGGGTGTGATGTCAAAATATGTGGGTGGATGTCAGGAATCCGTTGTGTTGTCATGAAAACAGTGTGTGTGTTTCCTTATTGGTATGGTGCATTTTAAAATACTGGGTGTGATGTTACATATAGGGGTCTGATGCATAAATTCAGCCATTTTATATACGAATTGATGCTAATATAGTGTGTGTGAGTGATCCCGGAGGGGGTGGGTTTTAAAAGATAAAAGGGTTTGATGACCCCGATACAAAGGAAGCATGTAGATAAGTGGGTGAATTGGCAGTTAACATCGGTTTTTTTGTGTGGATGTCATTATAGTCGGGGGATAATGAATTCAGTGGATGTAATGTGATGACTACAAAGGTGTGAAATTAAAGAGTGGATGTATTATGTTAGTCATAAAATTTCATACATAAACTGGGTGTGTGATATATACGTTGTCAGAGACATCAAAAATGGTGGATGACACAGATCGTGGATGCAATGTCAGATAGTGGGAGTGATATCTGGTACGTGCATTTTCTGTCAAAGATGTGGGGTGATCTCATAAAATGGGATTATGACTTATATAGTGTATATGATGTAAAATAAGTTGGTGTGATGTCATACATACCAAGTTGTGATATGATGGAAAGAGTGTGTGTGAGACACAGATACAGTTTCGCGATGCTCAAATAGAGTGAATATGATGTTTTATACAATCGAAATGATGTCATCATACTAGTCGATGAGATCTCATAAATAGAGATGGTATGATAGCAACTATAGAGTGGATGTGATGACACAGAAACCGTGGAAAGATGTCAAATATACTGTGTGTGATGTCTTAAATATGGTGGTTTGATGCTAATGTGAGGATGTGTTTTCTTCTATAGTGCAATAGATGCTATACATATGCCAAGTTTTGAAGTCATGCAAAGATTGGGGGACATTGCAATACTGGGCGTATGATCAGATACT
>JAJLRB010005259.1:0-31709 GCA_020976825.1 Odocoileus hemionus | reverse complement strand
TCCAGTTTCATCCATCTCATTAGAACTGATTCAAATGAATTCTTTTTAATGGCTGAGTAATATTCCATGGTGTATATGTACCACAGCTTCCTCATCCATTCGTCTGCTGATGGGCATCTGGGTTGCTTCCATGTCCTGGCTATTATAAACAGTGCTGCGATGAACATTGGGGTGCACGTGTCTCTTTCAGATCTGGTTTCCTTGGTGTGTATGCCCAGAAGTGGGATTGCTGGGTCATATGGCAGTTCTATTTCCAGCTTTTTAAGAAATCTCCACACTGTTTTCCATAGTGGCTGTACTAATTTGCATTCCCACCAACAGTGTAAGAGGGTTCCCTTTTCTCCACACCCTCTCCAGCATTTATTGCTTGTAGACTTTTGGATAGCAGCCATCCTGACTGGGCGTGTAATGGTACCTCATTGTGGTTTTGATTTGCATTTCTCTGATAATGAGTGATGTTGAGCATCTTTTCATGTGTTTGTTAGCCATCTGTATGTCTTCCTTGGAGAAATGTCTGTTTGAGTTCTTTGGCCCATTTTTTGATTGGGTCATTTATTTTTCTGGAGTTGAGCTGGAGGAGTTGCTTGTATATTTTTGAGATTAATCCTTTGTCTGTTGCTTCGTTTGCTATTATTTTCTCCCAATCTGAGGGGGCTGTCTTTTCACCTTGCTTATAGTTTCCTTTGTTGTGCAAAAGCTTTTAAGTTTCATTAGGTCCCATTTGTTTATTTTTGCTTTTATTTCTGAAATTCTGGGATGTGGGTCATAGAGGATCCTGCTGTGATTTATGTCGGAGAGTGTTTTGCCTATGTTCTCCTCTAGGAGTTTTGATAGTTTCTGGTCTTACATTTAGATCTTTAATCCATTTTGAGTTTATTTTTGTGTATGGTGTTAGAAAGTGTTCTAGTTTCATTCTTTTACAGGTGGTTGACCAGTTTTCCCAGCACCACTTGTTAAAGAGGTTATCTTTTTTCCATTGTATATCCTTGCCTCCTTTGTCGAAGATAAGGTGACCATAGGTTCGTGGATTTATCTCTGGGCTTTCTATTCTGTTCCATTGATCTATATTTCTGTCTTTGTGCCAGTACCATACTGTCTTGATGACTGTGGCTTTGTAGTAGAGTCTGAAGTCAGGCAGATTGATTCCTCCAGTTCCATTCTTCTTTCTCAGGATTACTTTGGCTATTCGAGGTTTTTTGTATTTCCATACAAATTGTGAAATTATTTGTTCTAGTTCTGTGAAAAATACTGTTGGTAGTTTGATAGGGATTGCATTGAATCTATAGATTGCTTTGGGTAGTATAGCCATTTTGACAATATTGATTCTTCCAATCCATGAACACGGTATATTTCTCCATCTGTTTGTGTCCTCTTTGATTTCTTTCATCAGTGTTTTATAGTTTTCTATGTATAGGTCTTTTGTTTCTTTAGGTAGATATACTCCTAAGTATTTTATTCTTTTTGTTGCAATGGTGAATGGTATTGTTTCCTTAATTTTCTCTTTCTGTTTTCTCATTGTTAGTGTATATAGGAATGCAAGAGATTTCTGTGTGTTAATTTTATATCCTGCAACTTTGACTGTATTCGTTGATTAGCTCTAGTAATTTTCTGGTAGAGTCTTTAGGGTTTTCTATGTAGAGGATCATGTCATCTGCAAACAGAGAGAGTTTCACTTCTTCTTTTCCTATCTGGATTCCTTTTACTTCTTTTTCTGCCCTGATTGCTGTGGCCAAAACACTTCCAAAACTATGTTGAATAGTAGTGGTGAGAGTGGGCACCCTTGTCTTGTTCCTGATTTCAGGGGAAATGCTTTCAATTTTTCACCATTGAGGGTGATGCTTGCTGTGGGTTTGTCATATATAGCTTTTATTATGTTGAGGTATGTTCCTTCTATTCCTGCTTTCTGGAGAGTTTTAATCATAAATGGATGTTGAATTTTGTCAAAGGCTTTTTTCTGCATCTATTGAGATAATCATATGGTTTTTATCTTTCAATTTGTTAATGTGGTGTATTACATTGATTGATTTGCGGATATTAAAGAATCCTTGCATTCCTGGGATAAAGCCCACTTGGTCATGATGAATGATTTTTTTAATATGTTGTTGGATTCTGTTTGCTAGAATTTTGTTAAGGATTTTTGCATCTATGTTCATCAGTGATATTGGCCTGTAGTTTTCTCTTTTTTTGTGGCATCTTTGTCTGGTTTTGGAATTAGGGTGATGGTGGCCTCATAGAAATGAGTTTGGAAGTCTACCTTCTTCTGCAATTTTCTGGAAGAGTTTGAGTAAGATAGGTGTTAGCTCTTCTCTAAATTTTTGGTAGAATTCAGCTGTGAAGCCATCTGGTCCTGGGCTTTTTTGTTTGCTGGAAGATTTCTGATTACAGTTTCGATTTCCTTGCTTGTGATCGTTTTGTTAAGATCTTCTATTTCTTCCTGGTTCAGTTTTGGAAAGTTATACTTCTCTAAGAACTTGTCCATTTCTTCCAAGTTGTCCATTTTATTGGCATAGAGCTGCTGGTAGTAGTCTCTTATGATCCTTTGTATTTCAGTGTTGTCTGTTGTGATCTCTCCATTTTCATTTCTAATTTTGTTAATTTGGTTCTTCTCCCTTTGTTTCTTAATGAGTCTTGCTAATGGTTTGTCAATTTTGTTTTATTTTTTTCAAAAAAACCAGCTTTTAGCTTTGTTAATTTTTGCTATGGTCTCTTTAGTTTCTTTTGCATTTATTTCTGCCCTAATTTTTAAGATTTCTTTCCTTCTACTAACCCTGGGGTTCTTCATTTCTTCTTCCTCTAGTTGCTTTAGGTGTAGAGTTAGGTTATTTATTTGACTTTTTTTCTTGTTTCTTGAGGTAGGCCTGTAATGCTATGAATCTTCCCCTTAGCACTGCTTTTACAGTGTCCCATAGGTTTTGGGTTGTTGTGTTTTCATTTTCATTCATTTCTATGCATATTTTGATTTCTTTTTTGATTTCTTCTATGATTTGTTGGTTATTCAGAAGCGTGTTGTTTAGCCTCCATATGTTTGAATTTTTAATAATTTTTTTCCTGTAATTGAGATCTAATCTTACTGCACTGTGGTCAGAAAAGATGACTGGAATGATTTCAATGTTTTTTTGAATTTACCAAGACTAGATTTATGGCCCAGGATGTGATCTATTCTGGAGAAGGTTCCGTGTGCACTTGAGAAAAAGGTGAAGTTGATTGTTTTGGGGGGGTGAAATGTCCTATAGATGTCAATTAGGTCTAGCTGGTCCATTGTGTCCGTTTAAAGTTTGTGTTTCCTTGTTCATTTTCTGTTTAGTTGATCTATCCATAGTTGTGAGTGGGGTATTAAAGTCTCCTACTATTATTGTGTTACTATTAATTTTTCCTCTTTCATACTCGTTAGCGTTTGCCTTACATATTGCGGTGCTCCTATGTTGGGTGCATATATATTTATAATTGTTATATCTTCTTCTTGGATTGATCCTTTGATCATTATGTAGTGTCCATCTTTGTCTCTTTTCACAGACTTAATTTGAAAGTCTATTTTATCTGATATGAGTATTGCGACTCCTGCTTTCTTTTGGTCTCCGTTTGCGTGGAATATTTTTTTCCAGCCCTTCACTTTTAGTCTGTATGTGTCCCTTGCTTTGAGGTGGGTCTCTTGTAGACAGCATATATAGGGGTCTTGCTTTTGTATCCATTCAGCCAGCCTTTGTCTTTTGGTTGGGGCATTCAACCCATTTACATTTAAGGTAATTATTGATAGGTATGGTCCCTGTTGCCATTTATTTTGTTGTTTGGGGTTCACTTTTATACCACCTTTCTGTGTTTCCTGTCTAGAGAAGATCCTTTAGTATTTGTTGAAGAGCTGGTTTGGTGGTGTGTGAATTCTCTCAGCTTTTGCTTGTCTGTAAAGCTTTTGAGTTCTCCTTCATATCTGAATGAGATCCTTGCTGGGTAGAGTAATCTAGGTTGTAGGTTATTCTCTTTCATTACTTTAAGTATGTCCTGCCATTCCCTTCTGGCCTGAAGGGTTTCTATTGATAGATCAGCTGTTATCCTTATGGGAATCCCTTTGTGTGTTATTTGTTGTTTCTCCCTTGCTGCTTTTAATATTTGTTCTTTGTGTTTGATCTTTGTTAATTTGATTAATATGTGTCTTGGGGTGTTTCGCCTTGGGTTTATCCTGTTTGGGACTCTCTGGGTTTCTTGAACTTGGTTGGCTATTTCCTTCCCCATTTTAGGGAAGTTTTCAGCAATTATCTCCTCGAGTATCTTCTCATGGCCTTTCTTTTTGTCTTCTTCTTCTGGGACTCCTATGATTCGAATGTTGGGGCGTTTCACATAGTCCCAGAGGTCCCTGAGGTTGTCCTCATTTTTTTTGATTCTTTTTTCTTTTTTCCTCTCTGCTTCATTTTATTTCCACCATTTTATCTTCTAACTCACTTATCCTATCTTCTGTCTCTGTTATTCTACTCATGGTTCCCTCCAGAGTGTTTTTGATCTCATTTATTTCATTATTAATTTTTAATTGATTTTTTTTTATTTCTTCTAGGTCCTTGTTAAACATTTCTTGCATCTTCTCAATCTTTGTCTCCAGGCTATTTATTTGTAACTCCATTTTGTTTTCAAGATTTTGGATCATTTTTATTATCATTATTCTAAATTCTTTTTCAGGTAGATTCCCTATTTCCTCCTCTTTTGTTTGACTTGGTGGTGGGCTTTTTTCATGTTCCTTTAGCTGTTGGGTATTTCTCTGCCTTTTCATCATGTTTAGATTGCTGTGTCTGGAGTGGGCTTTCTGTATTCTTTGTGGTTTGAGGTTCCTTTTTTATTGTGGAGGTTTCACCCAGTGGGTGGGGTTGGACGATTGGTTTGTCAAGGTTTCCTGGTTAGGGAAGCTTGTGTCAGCGTTCTGGTGCGTGGAATTGGATTTCTTCTCTCTGGAGTGCAATGGAGTGTCCAGTAATGAGCTTTTGCGATGGGTCTCTGTGTTAGGTTGTGACTTTGGAGAGCCTGTATGTTGACACTCAGGTCTATGTTCCCTGCGTTGCTAAAGAATTTGTGCATGTGTGGTATGTCTTGTACTGGAGCTTATTGGCTCTTGGGTGGTGGTTGGTTTTGGTGTAGGTATGGAAGCTTTTGGATGGTCTCTTATTCCTTAATGTTCCGTGTGGTCAGGTTTTTCTGGTTTTCTCAGGATTTGGGCTCAAGTCTCCTGCCTCTGGATTTCATTTTTATTCTTCCAATAGTCTCAAGGCTTCTCCAACTATACAGTACTGATAATAAAACTTCTAGGTTAATGGTGAAAAGATTCTCCACCGTGAGAGACAACCAGAGAGGTTCACAGAGTTACATGAAGAATAGGAGAGGGAGGAAGGAGATAGAGGTGAGCAGGAGGAGAGAAAAAGGGGACTCAGAGAGGAGAGAGACAGATCTACGCAGTTATCTGTTCCCAAAGTGTTCTCTGTAGCCCAGACACCCACAAAGATTCACAGAGTTGGATTGGGAAGAGAAAGGGGAATGGAGGAAGTAGAGGTGTTCTGAGGGAGAATAACAAAGATTGAAAATCTAGTGTTAGAGGTTAGACTCTTTGAAATACAATATTTAAAAACAAAAACAAAACACACAAAAAAAAAATTTGGAACTGTATATGAAGTTCAGTTTTTAAAATAGGGTTTTCTCTCTCCAATGTCTCTCACATTTTATTTTTTTTGTGGCTATAGTGAAATGAAAATGAAAGTTAAGGAATAATAGAGGAGAATTAGAGGACTCTAAAAGGAAATAGGAGAGAAAAAACAAGAAAAAAAAAAAAAAAAAAAAAGAAAAAAAGAAAAAAAAATTTTTTTTTTTCCCAAATAAAAAAAATCGTAAAAATATATGAAAATGAAAGTTGAGGAGTAATGGGGGAGTAATAGGGAATTATAAAAAGAAAATGAAAGAGAAAAAATAAAAAATTAAAAAAAAAAAAGGGAAAGAAAAAAAAATTTTGTTTTTTTTTTTTTAAATTAAAAAAAAAAATGTACATATATATCTACAATTTCTCTGAAGGAGGTTGTTGACGGTCAGCGTAGGTTCAGTTCAATTTCAGATAGCTCCTCTTTCCAGCTTACACTTCTCGATATCTGTAGGCCCCTTCCCGTGTAGTCGGTGTTACCTTCAGGGATTTTAATCTGTTGCACCCCGCAAACCGGTCCTTTCTGAAAGCGGTATTCCCTTTGTTTATTTGGCTTCTGTTTGCCGTCTCTTTGGTGTCTAATTTCCGCCCTGACACAGGCGGGCGGAGGTGATCTCTTATTTAGGTTCTCTAGTTCAGTTCAGTCCTGCTACGGGGAGGGCGGGGGGCTGCAGCAGACAGACAGCCGCTGCCTGTGTGGATAGCGCTCACCGTGTTCCGGCCACACTGGGTTTGCCCCGCTCGACAGGGTGTCTTGTGCTTTCGCCGTCTACACTGCTCAGGCTCCCGCTGCTCTATATGGAGCGGGCCCTGCGTTGAGTGCGTTGAGCGGGTTTCCAGTTTCGGGGTACTTCCACAAAAGCAGCAGGATTCGGTGCGTCTGTGCTGCGCTATTTTGTACGCAGAGGACCTTCCCCGGTATTCTCCCTGACAGCGGCACTGTTCAGGCTAAGGGCCCCAGAGGCTTGGGCGCACTGGGGCTGAATTTGCCCTTTCCCTCCTATGCCATGCTACCTCATGCGGGGGATGGCCGGGCTCTTCTCTGGAGATTCTAGGTCCTTTGTTTTGCGAACCGCCGGCAGTGTGTTAGGGAAACCCCCGGTTAATTTTGTCCCTTGCTTTCCCTCCAGTTTAATAAAAAATGCTCCCTATCCAGATTGCTCTCTGGGTCTTCGGGACGGGACCTCGACCCTAAGCTAATGCCAGACCGCTCCTCTCCGTTCATGCCATGCGTTGTTCCTCGGCGGGGTAACCCAAGCTGTATGGCATATATTTAAAATGGGCTTCTGGGTACTATTTCTGCTGGAGTTGCTTTTAGGCACGTAATCTGTTGGGTGGGACTCGCTTTTTAATTTTCCTCCCAGTTACAGTTTGCCGAAAACTCTCCCCAGTCCGCCATGTGCGAGGGGTTTCCTGGTGATTGGAAAAACTTCCTATATTAAGCACTCCCCTTCCGGGACGCGGTCTCCTTCCCGTTAGCTCTTTTGACTACCCTTAATTCATCGTTTATATTTTGTCCTATACCTCACTTCGAAGGGCACTCGCGGATGCTCTTTGTCTGGGCGCCCTGACTGTCCTCCTGTCTAAGCGATCAAGAAGTTCTTTTGTGGAATATTGGCTCAGCGTTCAATGTTTCTTTCGATGAATTTGTAGGAGAGAGAGTGGTCTCTCGTCTATTCTCCGCCATCGTGGTCCTTCCTCTTACAGTTTTTATTAAACATTGTTGACTAATGAAGTTGCCACTTAACAGAATAATTTAAAAGAACTTGCGAGAATACAAAACTTATCCTATTCTTATAGAAGTGAATATCTGCAGATGAGCATGAAGTAGGCATTCTGTTTTCAAATAATGATAAGAGGGCAGCTGCCATAAATAAATATTCATACATGTCTTGTTAGGACTTTATTGAGTCATAGGATTTATTTTTGATACCAAAGTCAATCTAAAAGCACAGTTAAGGTAAAGTGATTTCTTTTAGATCAGACTGATAGAAGTATGAGACCAAGGTAGAAATTATTTTTTAGATTTGCATCAGGTCTGATAATCGTTAATTTTATGTTCCCTCAACTATTAATATTACTTGAGAGGGTAACAGGCAGGAAGGCCAGGGGGTCTCCAAACAGAGAGAAATGGGCTTCAAGTGCCAGACATTTTTAATATCTTAAGCAGGAGAGAGGAAACAAACCAGCGATATTTTTTTCTTCTCTATACAATTTAAAAGGAGCTACGCTTTCTCTTAAAATGCTGTGTTTGCCATGGACACCTGGTTTCACCTGAAGCTAACTATTATCAGACCTTGAGCTAACCAATACATTTTTTTCTTATGGATATGTTTGTTTAAGCTATGTTAATGTGCTATGGATTTACCCCAGACTCTAATTCGCCAATAAATTGCTCGAACTATACTAGAATAATTCCATAATCTATGTTAACGAGACTAATTTGTTGGTTATCTGCCTTCTACTGATTCAAGTACAATCGTTCAAGGCCGGGATTGAATTATCTGGTGCCAATCATAATTTCTTTGACATTCTTTATTTTCATTAACTGACTGTGAGTGGCTATATAAATAAGCTGGGAAAGACTAGCTGGGGTGTTACTATGCCCCTTCTGATGCCTATGTCAGAAGCCTTTCTCTATCTCCTTTATACTTTAATCAAACTTAATTACACAAAGCTCTGAGAGATCAGCCTCGTCTCTGGCCACGGATTGGATTAGTCTCCTCCGGAGCCAAGAATCCCTGTGTTTTATCATTCAGCAATTACCTTTCAATACCTAGAGAAAATTGAAAAGCAATTCAGTAGAAATTTAATAATCACTTCTTCACTCTCAGCCACAATTGATTGTACAGGGTGGACCTTACTATCTCATCTTTTGTTGTCTGTGATGTGTGTTATAGATACTGGGAACCATTTATTCCAGTCTTTCCCTATTGTCTGGACTAATTATTTGTATTTTCTTTATTGTGTAGTTTTTTTTTATTTAACTTTATTTATGTTGGAGTATAGCAGATTTAATACAAAATGTTGTGACAAGTCTCTGTGGATGCGTAATGGGTACTCAGTTCATAATACACATGTATCCATTCTCCCCCAATTTCTTCTCCTCATCCAGCTTGAGCAATGTTGTGCAGAGTTCGCTGTGCTACCACAGGAGGATCTTGCTTGTGTGCGAAGCAAATTCTGTCGTGTCCGACTTTGTGGGACCCTATGAACCAGAGGTCTCCATAGTTCTATATGTCTCATGGAATTCTCCAGCAGAATACTGAAGTGGGCTTTCCTTGTTCCTCCTCAGGGGATACTCCCACTCAGAGATCAAAACCGTCTCCGGCATTGCAGGGAATTTCTTATTCCACTAAGCATCCAGAAGCAATTACATAGTTATTCAGTTACAGATCAGGAACTAAAGAAATGTCTTGATTTCTGATCTTGTATTCTCCTACCTTATCCTTTGATGGATAGAGAGGGGATGGGTGTGTAGTAGCAGAGCTGGCTGTTCAGTATCTCTCCCTGCTAATCTGTGAGTCCCCTTGATGCCTTAAGTGCTTTAGGGAGAGGCTGGGATGGGACAAACAAGAGGACTGGTGGTTTGCTCTAGGCTTTTGCCTGTCTGTCTGGACTGGAAGGGAAGTGACCCACGGTCTCACACAGCACACTCTGGCATCTTGACTTGTAGCAGTGGGTGTGAGGGAAGCTGGGAGGAAAACAGCTTTCACTGAGGGCCTAATAGGTGCCAACGTTCACCTGGGCTGACTTTCAAATTCATTACCTGTTCAGTTCTTCCCAATAAGCTCTCTGAGATAGATATGTTATGTCATGATTACAGATGAGGAACTGAAGCATAGACAAGTGAGACGATTTCCAACATCCAAGACACATTAGTGAGCTGGGTATTTGAACACATGTTTTATACTAGTCCTGCAGGTGGAGAGAGATGGAAGGGGTACTAGTGTGTAAGTTTCATGTGTGAAGGTATTCGCAAAGTTCTTTCCATCCAAAGGGCTCCCTGATAAGCAAGTTGGTAAAGTAATCTGCCTACAATTCAGGAGACCCTGGTTTGATTCCTGGGTCAGGAAGATTACCCTGGGGGAAGGAATGGATACCCACTCCAGTATTCCTGGCTTCTACGTGTGGCCTTCAGCTAGTAAAGAATCTACCTGCAACAATGCGGCGAGACTTGGGTTGACCCTGGAGTTGGGAGATCCACTGGAGGAGATGGATAGGTTAACCACTTCAATATTCCTGCCTGGAGATTCCTATGGATGTATAGCCAAGGGGTTCGCGAAGGTTCGGGACATGACTGGGAGGCTTTCACTTCACTTCCATAAAACTAAGTGATGTCTGCACAAAATGGTACTTCAATCTTACTTATATTTGAATTTCTATTAATTTCCCCTGTGAATGAGTCATTTTTTTTCCTATAGTGGAATAATATGATCTCTGAGGCTTTACCTGCCCCACCCCATCCCTTCAGGCTGATCTCACTACAGACACACCCCTAACTTCTGTGTTTGAGCACACTAAAAGTCTCTTTGTCCCAGAATACACATGATCTTTCTGATCATAGACATTGTGCCCAGTGTTCCCTTCACGAGGTTGTTCTTCTGCCACCATAGCCCCTGTTTCTGCCAGACCATCCCTGCATTATTGTCTGCAGGTCGCCTCTGGCTTTTCGACCTGAGTTTGGTCCTTTTGTCACACTCCTGATCATAGCACCTGGGGCATGTCCTGGTGACTCGGCAGTATGAAACCCCAGCAATGCAGGGAGATACAGCGACGTGGGTTCAATCCTGGGTCGGGAAGGATCCCTTGGAAGAGTGCTGGGCAACCAACTCCAGTATTCTTGCCCTGGAGAATCCCACGGATAGAGGAGCATGGCAGGCCACGGCCATAGGGTCGCAAGGAGTCAGAACGATGGAAGCAACGATCAGGTTATGCACCAGAATTTACTTTTTGGTGAGTGCATCCATACCTGCCACTTGCTTTTAAGAGTTACTATGGCAAAGGTGGTATGATGTGTACACAGTGCCGCATTTTTCTAGTACTCAGCACGCCCTTGCGCTTTGTATCCGCCACATCATTCAAAGATGATATTAAAACACTGGCATTTACATGCTTGAATATATTAATAATTTCAGTTATACTGACAGTGCCTTCACGTCTATGTGTAACAAACATTTCTAAAAAACTTTAAGCGTGAAGCAGTATGTTTGTGGAAAACAAACAGAAACCAGATAGCTTTATCTACATTGTGGTTGAAAGGCTTGCACTCTACTTGAATCCTGGAAGATAAAAGGAAATGCATTAGCCTCTCTGTTGCTATGGAATTGTTTTGTTTAAATTTGTGATGGGGCTCACCAAAAGCTTTAATTAGCACTCTTTAGAGGAAAGAACTAATGTCTGACAAGTTCATCATATATCTGGAGCCAAAATTAAAAAGATAAAATGTAAGGTGTGACAAATTTGGGGGCACTAAGAATATCAATTAGTATTTTGACATTCATTATTTGAGTAAAGGCAGGATTAAAGGCTTTGGGGGAATTGTAGGGTTCATAAATTCTCTTTATTATTCTAATTTACTGTATTAAGACACTAAAAATCCATCCTCGACTAAAAGCAGTGATGTCTTTTTTTTTTCACGTTGATGTCTTTTAATATCAACTGAGAGGGAGGGAAGTTATTTTTGAGTTTTAGCTTGTTTACTTATCTTTTCAATATGACAGAAAATGGTCCTGATTTGTAAGTTTTTTTTTTTTAAGTTTTTAAAATGTTAGTTTTTTAGAACTCCTAATGGATGAAACTGGATAAAGCACAATGAAGAAATTTATAGCATTTAAAGTTAAAATATTTACAGATCATAAATCTATCCATCAGTATACTACATTATAAACTCTATTAAAATCATAGAACTTACAGAAAAAAGGCACCTTTAAATACAGATTTTCATAATTTCAAGGTGTAGATAAAATACAAGGATATGTTTAGTTACATATTTGTAGTAGGAGTTAACTATCCTCTCTTTACAGGTCATTTTGATTGTGATAGGCTTTGGAAGGCAGAATTACAAAATTAGATATAAAAAGTATTGATATTTATTTTTTTTAAAAGCACAGGAATATCAAAGTAACACCATGCGTATTTCCCCTGCAGTATTTTCAACCAATTCCTATTATGGGTTGGTTTCTTGGATTGAGAGAAGCATAAGTTTAAAAATGAAAGGTCCACACATTTGTTACTAAGGCACGATCATGTTAACCACTCAAACTGCTGACTATGGCATTTGGAAGTCTTGAAGCTGAAAGACTTCTAGGGCATCTGATAGGGTTGTAGGCCACAGCATGGAAAATACGACAACCTGGATCATTCAAGACCTTTCAGAGAAGGGGCAATTGAGGCTTTCGTAGAATTTTGAGGTTATTTTTACGACATTTATTTTGTTCTGATAGTGTTAATTCAGGATGTCAGAGAAAACTGTTTATCCATCTTTCTTTCCTTAAAAATTCCTAAACAACATCAGATGAATGATGTATATCTTTTGATTTTTCCTACTGGGGAAACATTAGCTATAGAGAGGGGCTATACAATTTATCACACAGTGTCAAAGGATGTTCCTGAAAATAAAGGGACCCATGACAAGCATTACCCTAGTGTTCTGAAGCCGTCCATATCCTTTTCAACCTCCTCTGCTTATGATAATTATCACCTAGGATTCATTTACTTTTCTTTATCTGTTCCTGGAAATGTAGGGACAGATATATTTTAAAGTTTGATGTTTTTGAAACTATGAAAGTATGTGTGTGCAATGTGTGTACAGCAGTCTGCTTTTTTTTCACTCAGTATCGTATTTTTCGTGATTTATTCATCTGATGTGTGTAGCTTATTTATTTTCATTTCAACTACAAATCATTAAATGAATATACCCAAATTCTGTTGTGTGAATTGTTTCAAATTCCATTGCACGCATTTCATCCATATGATATACAACATTTATTTATCATTTACTGTTGCTACAATGTGTTGTTTCTCGTTTTCCTCATTTAGAACAGTGGACAACTGTAATCACAAAAAATTGATCTTATACACATTCTGGTAATACATAATGGGTTTTCCAGAAACCGGGTGTTCAGTAGCTAGAGGGGAAGTCTGGGTCACTGGTGTATGCTTGTTCTTCTTTACCTCTGTAATGTCAATTGCACATTCAATTGGCTTTTCCACTTTCCCATTATTAGCAATGATAAAATGTTCCCATTGTTTTATAATACTTGGCAAACAACATCTATTCTAATTTTTACCAATAGACTTAATATTATCAAGAGAGATAAATTCATGTTTAGTTGTGTTTGAGATGATTGTTTTGTATATTTTGTAAGGAATATCTGTTTTTTAAAAATATCGATGTACATCCAGACTTTTATTAAAAAATACTCTGTTGGCATCACGTGGCGTCTATTTAACAGGCTATGCACTGGTTAAAATGCAAAAGAGAAGTGAGTTATGATATGTGACATTACTGAGACACCAAAAATCTTCTGTTTGCTTATAGTAAAGCAAGTTAAAAATTATAGACACCTGGGGGAGGAACTCGGGGCTTCCATGGTGGCTCAGACGGTAAGAATCTGCTGTAGTGAGGAAGATCCAGGCATGGCAACCACACTCCTCAGTATTCTTGCCTGGTGTTTCTCATGAGACAGAGGAGCTGGCAGGTACTGTCCGTAAGTTTGCAAGAGTCTGACTGATGAAGTGATGAGCACGCATGACTGGGGTGAGACTCATACCTTATGTGTCAGAAATATGTATTAGTAGCAAGATATTCTTTTTATAAAAATAATACTATTCATTTATTTAGCTGCACGGGTCTTAGTTGGGGCATGTGGGATCTTTGCTTTGTGGCATGTGAACTCTTATGTTGCACACAGTTAGGCAAGTGTTTCAAATATGAAATGTATTTCAGTAGATTTGATTTTTGTACATCTCAGCCACTGAGGAAGAAGAATACATTAGAAAAGAGTTATTATGAAGTTTATTACATATATTGATGCTTCAGTCTTATGTTTGGTATAATATATAGGCTTATACATATATGTATATATTCATTTGCCTATTTCTATGTTTATGCACATATGCATATATTTTGTCAGATGAAGGAAAAGTACAGGAGTATTATTTTTTCATGTAGATGAGGCATGAATTTATTTATGAAATCTGTAATGAAAAAATTGATAATGTGTAATTTATCTTCTGCTAACTTGACATTCTGAATAACTTCAGTGTAAGCCCAAAATTTAGGTCTAAGTCTTCCTTTTTATGAGTTAGAGGGTATAATTGGCAGTTACATGAGCTCTATGTTTAGCTCAATATATAGAATATGTATAATCTAGAGCTCAATAGCAAAACAAAAAAAGCCTGAGTTAAAAATGGGCAGAGGTTCTGGAGAAAAATTTTTTCCAAGAAAGATCTACAGATGGCCCAGCAGATAAATGAAAGGTATTCAACATCACTAATTATCAGGAAATGCAACTCAAATCGATAATATTATCACTCATACCTTTTAAAAAGGGCTGTTAAAAAAAACAGCATCGGCTTTTAAAAAATACTTTTACTAAAAGCTTATTTTAATTTTTAAATTTTTTTTAAATTTTTTAATTTATTTTTATTGTTGGAGGCTAATTTACTTTTTTTAAATTGTAGTGGTTTTTGCCATACATTGACATGAATCAGCCATGGATTTACATATGTTCCCCATTCCTGATCCCCCTCCCACCTCCCCCCAGCCCATCCCTTTGGGTCTTCCCAGTGGTACCAGCCCGAGCACTTGTCTCATGCATCCAACCTGGGCTGGTGATCTGTTTCACACTTGATAATATACATGTTTCAGTGCTAATTCTCTCAGATCATCCCCCCCTCGCCTTCTCCCACAGAGTCCAAAAGTCTGTTCTATACATCTGTGTCTCTTTTCTGTCCGCATACAGGGTTACGTTACCATTTTTTTAAATTCCATATATATGCGTTAGTATACTGTTTTGGTGTTCCCCAGCAGCAGATGAATGGATAAGAAAGCTAGGGTACATATACACAATGGGATATTACCAGTCATTAAAAAGAATACATTTGAATCAGTTCTAATGAGACAGATGAAACTGGAGCCCATTATAGATGAAGTAACCCAGAAAGAAAACACCAAAAGCTTTATTTTAGAAGTTGAGGGATCTCATCAATAGCAACACTAAGTGGAAATTTCACTCATAAAGCTCCTTGGTAGGTGCCTTGGTCAGATGTGGGGGGGAGAAAACCCCCCTGTGCACCGTTGAGGGGAAATGGCACACTGGCGCGATACTGTAGAGGCTCCTCAGAAAATTAAAATAGCAGTAGCTATACTCTGGCAATTCATTTCTGAGCACTTACCTGAAATACTCCATTTGAATATATGAATAATACGGGAAAAGGACATGTTAGTTTAAAAAGATACATGCACCCTCATGTTCAGGGCAGCATTATTGAAACACCCAAGACATGGAAGCAACTCAAGTGCCAGTTGAGGGATGAAGGGAATACAGGAAAGGTGGTTTAAGTATGCAGTATTTATGGCGAATTAAAATTTATATGGCCCCAAAGAAGGAAATTGCCATTTGTGACCACATAAAAAAATAACCTTGAGGACATAATGCTAAGTGACATAAGTCAGACAAAGACAAACACCAAATGATCTCAGTTATATGTGATATCTAAAAAAACAATAAACAAAGAAACAAAAATATGAACTCATAGATAGAGAACAGATTTGTGGTTGCCAGAGGTTGCTGAGCTTGGGGTAGGTGAAATGGGTGAAGGGGGTCAAAATGTACAAACTTTCAGTTATAAAATAGATGTCATGAGGATATAATGAGCATGGTGACTATAGCTAATAATACTGTACCATATATTTGAAATTTGCTAACAGCTAGATGTTAATAGTCTCATCGCAAGAAAAAAAATTGTAACTATGTGTGGTGATAGATGTTAACCAGAGTTATTGTGGAGATGGTTTTACAAAAATATACAAAATTGATGAACCATTATGCTGTATTCCCAAAGCTCATATAATATTATATGTCAATTATACCTCAATTAAAACTATTTATCTCACATGACAACTTTGAGTGGCATCTGATGGCAGTAATGTAATTAAGGTTAATTTTTCGGGTTTTGTTGCTTGCATTATTGGCATAAATAAGAATGTCTTTATTTATGGGAACTACCCATCAAAGTTTTCAGGGTAACAGGGAATCGGTTAGTAATTACTCTCAAATAGTTAAGGAGAAAATTTTTCTACTAATAACTTTTTTGGGAAACTTCTAATTCTTTCCAAAAATATTTAATAAAAAATATACTACAAAAAAGAGTGCTACCAAAAAAGACATAAAATATTTATTATATAATACATTCCTTCTAATGAATTAGGCATATTTTAATTTCTATTTAGATATATATTGACTGAACTATTTATGAGAGTCGTTTAAAACAGTGATAAGACATCTTGTTTTTAAGCCAGAACTCCCAGAGCCCAAAACATTGTATCTCTTTTTTCATCACCTCCATTGGGTGTAAAATTCTCAAAATACTAAGCTGCTTTCTGGTGCATGTTCCCCGGGAGATTCCCAAAATTTGTACAAGCACATCATTGTAACTCCTGTTTGCTGTGGTTGAGAGGAGCAGTTATTATATTCCTTTTAATTTACAGGTTCCAAACATTAGATTGCAACCCACTTTTGGTTTTGAAATTTCATTTGTATACTTTTAAGTGTCTTTCTGCAGCCATACTTCATAATTCACCCTGTTGGTCTCTACAGCTTAGACTGGATTCCCAGCATGGTGGTGATGGTGGCAATGCCATGAAATAGGGTCCTTTCTCATAATTCACTGCACATTCAATTAGAATCTACTCTCCTACAATCACTTGAATCCAAGCCTTAGGAAAATGAAAATCTGTTTCCTGTCAATATAGCAAAAGCTCATTTATCTTTAAGGGTTTTTTTGTCACTGATGGTAGGGTTCCTGGTGACTCAGTCAGTGAAGAATTCGCCTGCTTTCCGGGAGACCTGCGTTCAATCTCTGGGTCAGAAGACCCTTGGAGAAGGCATGGCTACCCACTCCAGTATTCTTGCCTGGAAAATCCCCTTTGGACAGAGAAGTCTGAGGGGCTGCAGTCCATGGGGTTGCAAGAGTGGGACATGACTGAGTGACTAAGCACAGCACTGATGTTGACTTCTCCAAGATTTTCGGGACCTATGTCCCTCATGGTGGCTTCTGGTAACCAGACAGTCACATGGAGCACAATGCAAATTTCATTATTTCTCGGTGTAAACTAACAGAAACCCATCTAGATCAGAATGTTTGACAACCTCAAGGGCACATTTTCTCCTCAAATTAAAGGGTTTCCCAAAGGCTCTAAGCAGATGCTTTTTGGCAATGATTTTAAAACCGTGGTACTAATGACACCATGTAATGATAACTGAGTGTGCCTACCTCCACTGTGGCACTGGACTTGGTAGGATGTCATTCTTCCCTTGCTGGAATAGTTCTCTCCTCTAGGGCAATACTGGATGGGTTTAACCAAATTCTGCCTCACATGATCTCATTTTCTCATGATTCTTACTAAATAAATACTTTTTGTTGATTTTTTCCCTTTCTTAGATATTTTTCCCTTTTTGTTAATTAATTTTAAAACATTCAATTGGAATTAAGTCCTGCTTTTTCTATATTTAAGTATAGAAATGTTGTTTGTGTGGTGGGCTTCTACTTTTGGGTGATCTCTCTAAAGAATGGGTTTTACCCTGATTGCTGTGGCCAACACTTCCAAAAAATATGTTGAATAGTAGTGATGAGAGAGGGCACCCTTGTCTTGTTCCTGATTTCAGGGGGAAAAGCTTTCCCAATTTTTTTACCATGAGGGTGATGCTTGCTGTGGGGTTTGTCATATATAGCTTTTATTATGTTGAGGTATGTTCCTTCTATTCCTGCTTTTGGAGAGTTTTAATTTATAAATGGATGTTGAATTTTATCAAAGGCTTTTTCTGCATCTATTAGTTTAAATCAATTGTTTTTATCTTTCAATTTGTTAATGTGGTGTTTTACATTGTTGATTTGCTTTTTAAAAGAACCCTTTGCTTTCCTGGAAAAAAGCCCACTTGGCAGGTGTATGATTTTTTTTAATATTTTGTTGGATTCTTTTTGCTAGAATTTTTTTAAAGGGATTTTTGCATCTATTTTTCATCATAATTTTGGCTTGTATTTTTTTTTTTTGGTGGCTCTTTGTCGGTTTTGGAAATTGGGGTGATGGGGGCCTCATAAATAAATTGGAAGTTTACCTTCTTCTGAAAATTTTCGGGAAAAGGCTTAGAAAAAGGGTGTTAGCTCTTTCAAAATTTTTTGGGGTAAATTCGCGTAAGCCATCTGGTCCTGGCTTTTGTTTGCTGGAAGATTTCTGATAAAAGTTCGTTTTCCGTTTGTGAGGGGTTTGTTAAATCTTCTAATTCTTCCGGGTTCTTTTTTTGGAAAGTTATACTTTCTAAGAACTTGTCATAGAAAACCCAAAAAGACTCTACAGAAAATTACTAGAGCTAATCAATATATATAGTCAAATTGCAGGATATAAAATAACACACAATAAAATCCCTTTGCAATTTACTATACAACTTAAAACCCACAATGAGAAAAGAGGAAAGAGGAAAATAAAGGAAACAAATACCATTCACCATTGCAACAAAAAGGGATTAAAATACTTAGGAGTATATCTACCTAAAGAAACAAAAGACCCTGATACATAGAATACTTATAAAACTGATGAAAGAAATCAAAGAGGATACAAGCAGATGGAGAAACTATACCGTGTTCATGGATTGGAAGAATCAATATTGTCAAAAATGGCTATACTACCCAAAAGTAATCTATAGATTCAATGCAATCCTATCAAACTACCAACAGTATTTGTCACAGAACTAGAAACAAATAATTTCACAATTTGTATGGAAATACACAAAAACCTCGAATAGCCAAAGTAATCATGAGAAAGAAGAATGGAAACTGGAGGAAATCAATCTGCCCTGACTTCAGGGACTATACAAAGCCACAGTCATCAAGACAGTATGGTATGGCACACAAGACAGAAATATAGATCAATGGAACAAAATAGAAAGCCAGAGATAAGTCCACGAAACCATATGGTTTTTTTTTTTTTCACGTTTATCTTTGGACAAAGGAGGCAAGGATATTTATACAATGGAAAAAAGATATAACCTCTTTAACAAGTGGTGCTGGGAAAATTGAGGTCAACCACTTGTAAAAGAATGAAAACTAGAACACTTTCTAACACCATACACAAAAAATAACTCAAAATGGACTTTAAGATCTAAATGTAAGACAGAAACTATAAAACTCTAGAGGAGAACATAGGCAAAACACTCTCGACATAAAATACAGCTGGATCTCTATGACCCACCTTCCCAATTTCAGAAATAAAAGCAAAAATAAACAAATGGGATTAATGAAATTAAAAGTGCTTTTGCACAACAAAGGAAATATAAGCAAGGTGAAAAGACAGCCTTCAGAGATTGGAGAGAAAATAATAGCAAATGAAGCAACAGACAAAGGATTAATCTCAAAAAATATTCAGCAACTCCTCAGCAGCTCATATTCCAGAAAAATAAATGACACAATCACAAAAATGGGCCAAAGAACTAAACAGACATTTCCCAAGGAAGACATACAGACTGGCTACAAACACAATGAAAAGATGCTCAAAATCACTCATTATCAGAGAAATGCAAATCAAAACACAATGAGGGTACATTACACGCCAGTCAGGATGGCTGCTATCCAAAAGTCTACAAGCAATAAATGCTGGAGGGGTGTGGAGAAAGGGAACCCTCTTACACTGTTGGTGGGAATGCAAAACTAGTACAGCCACTATGGAAACAGTGTGGAGATTTCTTAAAAAGCTGGGGAAATAGAACTGCCATATGACCCAGCAATCCCACTTCTGGGCATACACACCAAGGAAAACCAGATCTGAAAGAGACAATGTCACCCCACATTCATCGCAGCACTGTTTATAATAGCCAGGACATGGAAGCAACCTAGATGCCCATCAGCAGATGAATGGATAAGAGGAAGCTGTGGTACATATACACATTGGAATATTACTCAGCATTAAAAAGAAATCATTTGAATCAGTTCTAATGAGATGGATGAAACTGGGCCCATTATACAGAGTGAAGTAAGCCAGGAAAGATAAGACAATTACAGTATACTAACGCATATATATGGAAATTTAGGAAAGATGGGTAACGATAACCCTATATGCAAACAGAGAGAAAAAAGAGAAGCAGATGTCATTGAACAGACTTTTGGATACTGTGGGAGAAGGCGGGGGAGGGATGATCTGAGGAGGAACAGCATTGAAAACATGTATATTATCAAGGGGTGTGTGTGTATTGATGTTTGTGAAACAGATCACCAGTACCGAGGTTTTGGATGCATGAGACAAGTGCCAACTCAGGGCTCCTGGTGCATGGGAAGACCCAGAGGGATGGGTGGAGAGGGTTCGGTGGGGGGGGGGGCGTTCAGGATGGGGAACACATGTAAATCCATGGCTGATTCAGTTAGTCAATGTATGGCAAAAACCACTACAATATTGTAAAGTAATTAGCCTCCAACTAATAAAAATAAATGGGAAAAAAAAAAAAATCAGAATAGTGTGGCAAGACACAGAAGAACTGTACAAAAAAGATCTTCACGACCCAGATAATCACAATGGTGTGATCACTCACCTAGAGCCAGACATCCTGGAATGCTCAAAGTTTCAAGTGGGCCTTAGGAAGCCAATTTTTATCACTACAAACAAAGCTAGTGGAGGTGAGGAATTCCAGTTGAGCTCTATTTCAAATACTGAAAGATGATGCTGTGAAAAGTTGGGGCTGCACTCAATATGCCAGTAAAATTTGGAAAACTCAGCAGTGGCCACAGGACTGGAAAAGGTCAGTTTTCATTCCAATCCCAAAGAAAGGCAACCGCCAAAGAATGCTCAAACTACTGCACAATTGCACTCATCTCACATGCTAGTAAAGTATTGCTCAAAATTCTCCAAGCCAGGCTTCAGCAGTACATGAACCGTGAACTTCCAGATGTTCAAGCTGGTTTCAGAAAAGGCAGAGGAACCAGAGATCAAATTGCCAACATCATCACTGGATCATGAAAAAAGCAAAGAGTTCCAGAAAAACATCTACTTCTGCTTTTATTGACTATGCCAAAGCCTTTGACTGTGTGGATCACAGGATAACTGTTGGAAAATTCTTGAAAGAGATGGGAATACCAGACCACCTGACCTGCCCTCTTGAGAAATCTGTATGGTCAGGTCAGAAGCAACAGTTAGAACTGGACATGGAACAACAGACTGGTTCCAAATTGGGAAAAGGAGTATGTCAAGACGCTGTATATTGTCACCCTGCTTATTTAACTTATATGCAGAGTACATCATAGAAAATGCTGGGCTGGAGGAAGCACAAGCTGGAATCAAGATTGCCAGGGAGAAATATCAATAACCTCAAATATGCAGATGACACCACCCTTATGGCAGAAAGTGAAAAGAACTGAAAGAGCCTCTTGATGAAAGTGTGAAAGAGAGAGTGAAAAAGTTGGCTTAAACTCAACATTCAGAAAACTAAGATCATGGCATCTGTCCCATCACTTCATGGCAAATAGATGGGGGGGAACAGTGAAAACAGTGGCTGACTTTATTTTCTTGGGGCTCCAAAATCACTGCAGATGGTGACTGCAGCCATGAAATTAAAAGACACTTACTCCTTGGAAGGAAAGATTTATGACCAACCTAGACAGCATATTAAAAAGCAGAGACATTACTTTGTCAACAAAGTCCGTCTAGTCAAGGCTATAGTTTTTTTTCCAGTCAGTCAAGTAATGGATGTGAGAGTTGGACTGTATAAGAAAGCTGAGCACCTGAAGAATTGATGCTTTTGAACTGGTGTTGGAGAAGACTCTTGAGAGTCCCTTGGACTGCAAGGAGATCCAACGTTCCATCCTAAAGGAGATCAGTCCTGGTGTTCGTTTTTTGGAAAGGACTGATGTTGAAGCTGAAACTCATTACTTTGGCCACCTGATGTGAAGAGCTGACTCATTTGAAAAGACCCTGATGCTGGGAAAGATTGGGGCAGGAGGAGAAGGGGACGACAGAGGATGAGATGTTGGATGGCATCACTGACTCAATGGACATGAGTTTGGGTGGGGGACTCTGGGAGTTGGTGGTGGGGACAGGGAGGCCTGGCATGCTGCAGACTTCATGGGGTGCACAAGAGTCAGGACATGACTGAGCAACTGAACTGAACTGAATATGAATCAGAATTTAAAAAATAAATTAAGCATCGTCAATGTCAGGACTTTTTGTATGTGCTCATTTCCCCTTTTCCCCTTTTGAAAAAAAGTCACAGTCCTTTTATCCAGAACTCCATAACATTGCTCCATTGTTTGCTGGCATTAATTTTATATACAAGATAATAAAGACAGCTAATTTTCTTTCCTTCGTAGACAACCTATTTTGGTTCTATTTTTTTATGCAAACTTGTGGGATTTCTTTTGCTGTTGCAATTCAGATTTTCCCTACGCTGTGTCTATGTGTGCATTTTCTATCAATATTCATGTTCTTTCCTCAGAAGAGCTCTTTCTATCTAAAGATCCAAATTCGGTCCACTTCCTTGTATTATTTTATTTATTATTGCTTCCCCTTTACATACCAGGTTTATCCTTTGCCTTCTCACTTGGAAATACTCTTATAGGAACATGGGAGGGATGGTCAGGGCTATTGCTAGTGTTCTTGTGGCAGGAGTTTCTATGGTATGTTCATGATCTTTCTAAACTTGGATGTGTCCTATCCTTTTAGTTTTAGAGCTGTCAAGCTCATAGAAAGTTGAAGAGAAATTTAAAAATACCTTCATATTTGAATACGGGAATTTTCTAGAAGAATTTATAATTTAATGTCTTAATAACTTGACCTAGACATGGGCTATAAGGAACCAGGATTATTATAACTTATAACATTTCCCACTCTTAGGTGTCTCCTAGTTAAAATGGCAATTCATGTGTAATACTTTAAATAAATTTGCCTTGGTCCAAAAATGTTTGTATCCTATCACCCTCTGGTGATCAGATCCATTCACCCTCTATATTAAATAAAATAATATATTAATGTCTATTCAGACAAGTCAATTCTTGATCCTTCTAGAAAAAAGATTAACTTTCCTTGGACTACTATTTTTGCCTTTACTGTTTAAAAGAACACGTTAAAAATAATCTACCTGATAGTAATATGCGATATTGTTTCTATAACCTTAGATCAGTATTATATGCTGTTAGTCCCTTCGACTCACTGCGGAACTGTGATGGTGGCCATGTCCACAGAACGTTTAAAACCGCTGGAGCTGGGGGGCTGCTGGGGCGTGCAGCTGATATTTATCACCAAGTGCTTCAGAACTAAATGAGGAGAGAGAGAATGCGCTTAAGTTGGAATTGGCTAATCAATATTACGGAGGCTGAGAATATCCAAGATTTGAAATTGGACAGACTGTATGAAGAAGCTAGATGGTGTATGTATCTAGTCCAAAAGCCAACAGGTCCTAATAAAGCATCTAAGATCCAAGAAGAGTGAATATTTACAGTTTCAAGTCCAAAGGTAGGAAATGAGGTCCAGTGTCCTAGCTGAAGGCCAACAGCAAGAAGGATTTCTCTTATACACCTGTGGAATGGAGGGAAGAGTTCGGCCTTTATATCTTCTGTTTAGTCCCTTTGGCCTTTCAATCAATGTGATGAGGGCCCCTCCTACATTAGGGAGTGGACCATGACTATTTTACTCAGTCTATGAGATTCAGAATAATTAATCTCATTCAACGACAACCACACCAAGAAAATGTTTAAATGGCATCCCATTATTGGGATGTTTGAACATTCCATGTCAAGGTCAAGCTGGACACAAATAAAATTAAACCATCATAAGAATTTATGTCATTTCCCCATTTTGGATAGCCTGCTGCAGGAAGGTTACATAAAAATGTTATTGAGATGGCCAACTTGTCTTAGTTTTATTCTGATATTATCAAATTATGCGATTCCAAGCTGGAAATTGAAAGTGAAAAGTATAGTGCTATTAGTTCAATAACCTTTAAATTGTGTGTGCTACAGGGAGTTTACAAACATTTAGAGCCATTGTTTGTCCCGAATTCTTGGATATTCTGATATAAAAGAATATATAAACTGCAACACTGCCATATCAGCTACCGAAGTTAATAAGACAGGTCCAAATTTACTTTTGAAATAGATATGGTAGGGGAACCAGGAAGTGTACAAAGAAGAAATAGAAAAACAGAGGAAAACAACCGTGTTTTCTGCGCGTAGAAGAAGTTGGACCATTTTTGAAAACCTATATTTCTCCTCGGAGAAAGTCCCCCACAGCTACCTGTAATTAGAAAATTGTTCTGAGTCCGGGGGAAATGTAAAGGAGAAGTGAAGTGAAATGAATATAAGAAACCTTTGTTGTAACTCAGTCCCAAGTGATTGTGATAACTTCTATAGAAATTGGAGTGCTTATATCCATTGCCTGGAGAACAGTATACTTTTGAAAGTTCACCTTGTTACATTTTACATGCTTAATGTAAATGAATTCTATATGTATATTATCCCAGGAGAAATTTCAATTGAAATACTATGGAAATCAAAGTCTTTTATGGGTAAAGGCAAACATTATGAGATGTTAAAAATCCATCTCAGATATATATCAGTCTAAATGAATAAAGACAAAGGCCAGACTCAAATTACACATAAATATCATTCTTCTTATTCAACAAACATTTGTTTCCTACCCAAATATCATTAGTTTTCTGTTACATAAAAAACATGTCTATAGGATGTGAGGTGTATAGAGCCTCAACAAAATGTGATGAATTTGCTAATGAAAATTTTCATAATGGTTGTGTGTTTGTTGATGGAACAGGAGTAAAGAATCAGAATGGTCTCCTACTCTTTTTACTTAAAATTATAACTAAAGGTGTGTATGTTAATTTATCATTTACTGTATGTGAGGCACTATTGCCTGTGGTTACTCTTGAGAGTCCAAAGTGTGTAAAGATGACAGTCATGCTCTAAAAATGACATCATGGGGCTGATATAGTAACTAATTACATTAAAACCATGAGTGGTTTTACCTAGCCTGCTGTGATCCTAATTGTATGCTACTATCTTTTGCTTTTATGATGATATCAATACAAAAACCAGATTTAGATTTTCCCTTGGAACTATTTAGACATAAAAATATAGAAAGTCAGGGCTCTAATTGAGAGTATATCTAGGTTGTTCTAATAAAATAATTTTTAGGTAAATATTTTTTTCAGTATGAATTCATGATGTTTAGTAAATACTCATATACATAAGTGATAACATAAGGTCTCCATGAGTCTCCAATTTTTTATCTTTTGTCCCTGAGATGCATATTGGATGAGACAATATTTTTCCAAGCTCTTTCGTTTGTAACGATTTTCATGCTGTTTTATCCTTCTAAATTGTATTAATTTTTCTACTTCACCTCCAATCACTAACTTACCTCTTCAATACAGATTTGGATTGAATTGGCATGTGTATGGCTCCTTAATAGGAGCTGCCATATGAAAAGCAATCAGACATGTAATAAAATGTAAATCCAGTCTCATGAAACCTTATTGAGCAAGTCCATGTAATAAAAAAAGAGAAAGCATGTACTTTAAGAATGTGATTATGAAAATAAGGTGTTAAGTGCCATAGAAATGAAGAATGAGTAGTTTTATTTCTGGTTCATGCAACTTCAGCAAAGGGGACGTTTGACATAATACCTGTAATACTAGTTACTAATTTTGGCAAGTGGGGAGGAGGTGGTAGAACACTTCCATGTAGAGAGAACATGTGAAAACCAAACAAAGGGTACCAAGGGAAACAGCATTCACAGTTTTATTGTTCATAGCATGGAATCTTTTAAACAGTCATATATTAGAGATAATGAGAACTGGTGTAACTGGGGGACACATCGGAAGGCCTTAAAAAATATCGCAAAGATGAGTTTCTCTTTTGTTTGTTTATAAATGGTAAACTAATGAAGCATTTTTCGAAATAACAACATCTTTAGCCTAAATGACATAAAGAAAGATTGCTGCTGTTTCCTGAAATAGTGGGTACCAAGGATGTATACCCATTTGGGAAGCTGTGTATGTGTTCAGGGATGGGTTCTGGTGAGTCTTTCCTGGGAATGCTTCCTATTTCAGACAGGTGGAGATGCAATTCCAGAACTACAGGAAGAGAGGTAGGAGCTTTGGGCCAGTAAGATGTTTAGAGTCACTGTCAGTTTAACATAGATGTTATTGATGACATCAATGAACTAGAATAAGTCTTACCAAAGAGCGAAAGTGAGTTTAGATAGAGGAAGAATAAAATGTCTAAGGGAAAAATCCTGAAGTGGGAGGGGAAAATAAAATATATAATCCGACAATTTGGAAGATGGAAGTAAGAAAAACAAACCCAGAGAAACAAAGCCATGGTGAAACTATTTATGCGGTGTTCGAGAGAAGTACCACAGTGTATCATACTAATTGAAGTTAAGACGAAACAAAAAAGGTGATGAAAAAATGGAGCATAACACTGTTCAAAGTGCAATCCAAAGGAGGGCAAGGTGATAGCAACTATCGGCAATATTTATATATAGAGCTTGAACAGGTAAAGATTAGTTTTACTAATAATTTACACACACACTCTACTTGCAGATTTAAAATCATTACCCTAAAGTGTGAATATCCCTATTCCCTCATTAGAAAAATATTGGGCTGAATTGGGTCAAGGATGTGAAATATATTTACCTTTGCTCTTGGATCATGTTGTGACTCTGCAGTACACCATTCCAGAACTGTGGTTTGTGTGGATCTGAATGGAAAGCTTGGGGTAAACATCCAGTGCTTTGGCAGGGGAGAGCGAATGTTGTGTATCTTGGACAAGTTGGTGAGTGCAGGGTGGAATAGCTTTAATTGGGTTTGGGCATAGATCACCTCTTTTCATGGCCCGTTCTCTGTGTTCTTTCCTCAAGACAAAGAAGCTAAGCATAATGTTAGTATATGCAAATGAAAGAAGTGAGCATCAACACACTTTTAAATGTTAACAAAAATTGAACACCCTTTTAGGATAGCTATTTTTCATAATTTTACATTTTACCATCAATAGTGCACAAAGTTAAAGAAAATAGGGGTAAAGAGTGGAAATCAGGTACATTTAGCAAAGAACAAAGTTGATCAAATTGTATACAACATTGAAAATAAGTTTCACAAGTTTTGACCTAAAATAATAAATACCATGAATTTTTTCAAATTTTCTAGTCTCTAATTATGTTCTTTTGTGATTTACAACTTAAGTATTTCGCTTCTGTTAGCTTTTGACACATCTGAAGTGGAATTCTGCCCTCCGAGTTTTCCGAACTTGAGATCGAAGGGTTTGGTTCAGTCACTAAGCCCATGTCTGACTCTTTGCAACTCCGTGGATTGCAGCCCCACCAGCCCCCCTAGGTAAAAGGGCTATATTCCCCCCTTGACCTTCCTGTACTTGATTAGCTTGGATTTGCTCCTGACACAATAAAAAGGGACCTCCCAATAAAATTTGGTATAAACAAAGTAGAAATTGATGTCTCTATGAGAACAGTTCAGAAGTGGAAGTGAAGATCAGGTTGTACAAGGACCACAATATCAGAAAACTAAGATCTTTCTATTTATTCCCTAATTTAATGGCTTGTATTCTCAAGTCATTTCATAGGACGCTATGTCTGCTTGAGTGTCATTATATTAGTATTCCTGGCAGCAGAAAGGAAGAAGGGGTTTGCTGGATTGTCCCCACAACCTGTGCTTGCCCGGCTTTAAGATAAAAACGGGCTCACTGGTTCCGAGGGGACATCTTAGAGGAGCATGCCCCTCACCCATCCCTTTGAGAGAACAATCACTAGCTGAGATCAGGGGCAAGAATATAGAGAAAAAGTTCAGTCATTTGAGTGGGGTGATAGTGAAATGCAGGTTATACTGGTCAAGCATTAGGGTGTCCCAGAAACATGAGAATAACCTATTTAAAAAAAAAACATTTAGGGCTGAGCAGTCTTTGTTGATTGTGCCTTGACTGTCTTTAGTTGAGTGAGTAGGAGCTACACTCTAGTTTCGGAGCATAATGGCTTCACATACAGCGACTTCACTCTCTGTTGTGGAGTTAGGCACTCAGGTGTTGGCGGGCTTCAGAAGTTGTGGTAACCCAGGCTAAGTTGCTGTGAACGTGTGGAATCTTCCAGACTGGGGATCCAAAACCTGTTCCACTGCAATTGGCTGGAGGATTCTTAAACCAGTGGACCAACTAGTGGAAATACAATACACCGCTGTCTTGAGATGTCCTGACCCATTCAGGAGGGGAAGAGAGAGGACTTTCTCTTCTCCTTTTAAGGAGGATGCTTGGGGAATATATCCACATTTCCTGCTTAAATTTTCCTTGGCCAGATCTTGGGCACTATGTCACTATATCTTGGGCAAGCCAAAAGAAGGTGGATATAAAATGTAGCTTTTAGGTAGTATAGTTTGAGTACATGTGAAATCTCGCCTCAAATATCGAGCCAAAAGTCATTAATATACCTAAATACTATTCCCGAGCTCTAGAATCATCAAGGATTAAATAGCTACTATTTAATTCTTCTTCGAGGTAGACTTTCCTTTTAATAGATTAATCAATTTTAGCTAATCCCTTAGCTTGGAGTTTAAACTCTTTATATTAAACCGAAATATATTCTTTTCCGTGCCCAATATTATTTATGCATGGCTCAATACACACACACAACAACTCACATCTCAGCCAATATCTAAGTTCGAATATTGTTTTACACATCGCTTGCTTTCCCCTTTTTTGATACCATTATGGGATGTTCTTTTTCCTACCTAGGTAGTGGTCATTTTCAGCTATTGCTTATTGAAATTTTAATTGTCCTAATAAAGGCAATGAAATAATCACTCACATATCCTTAATAAATAGTCTTTTAATATCTTGAAATAGTATGTAAGTTCTACTGACGTTTGACTTTCCTTATAAGCTTTTTGAATTTGTATATTTTTCATATATATTTTTTAAATGGTTACCGCTATGTGAAAGCTTATGTAACTTAGGACTGTGCCCGATAAATTCCTGTATAGACAGTAAGCTCCATGAAGAGTACAAAGATACTATTTCAAACTCAATTATTTCCAAATTAATCTTCTCTGAAGCACCTAGATCAGATTTCTGCTTAAGGTACACAAAATAGAAGTCCCACATATTTAAAACACTCACAATTGAATTTTTAGTCCAAGAAGTAAAAGAGCCTACTGGTCAATACAAGCAACTCTGGAAAAGATGGACAGGAAAATATCTAAGAAATTTTTTACTGGAGTTAACGATATATGATGATATTTGAAGTAGTGCATGTTTGAAATATAGGACAGAGGACCGAGGAATGTCCGATTTGAACGTAGAGTTAAGGGTCACTGGAAGAGCTGGATATATGCTTAAACTATGAGTGGTCAGAGATGGAGTACATTAATAGTATGTTGGAACCCAAAAGCTCAGGACAGCAACTGAGAAGCGTGTTTTGAGTAGATAACCACTAGTTCTATACTCACCAATCATGCTGGTTTAAGAAACAAGGAACTTTTTTTGCGTTTGTTGCATTGATACTTCTGCTGGCGTGTGTGGTCTCTACCGCTGAATATACCAGACATTGAAATTTGTCAAGGGTGTTGTGCACTGAGGATTACTGTCACCTGAGTCCTGAAAAATGTCCGTGTTATTGAAGTCCCTAAGAAATGATTAATACAATCTGTAACCCCACCCTAGCTTTACGTTGGTAGATTCGGAAATTTTCATGTGATACATTGCATAATAGAGAAATACTAACTCTCCTAATTTAAAACAGAGATAAAACTTTGCTCTACTGGTGGTAGATAGATTATTGCAGAAGAGAATTCTGGATCAAATGACTTGTGGCAGCCAGGTTCCTGCAGGAGAACTGTTTCTGTGTCAGTGCAGTAGGTGACAGATCCAGATTTAAATCTCCGCTCTACCATTTTGTGAGCTTGGGAAAGTTGCTTAATCTCTGAGGTCTAAACAATAGGTATTGTTGTAGAGCATTCAGCATTGTAATAATTTATCAATATCAAATTTATATAAAATAATTTATCAATATCAAATTTATCAAATGTAATTATCAGTACTGAATGCTGCAGATCAAAACAAAAATCATATCACAGAATCACTGGTTAAGGTAGTTGGAAGGCCAGGGGACAATTTCCAAGAGAACTGACAAGTAGAAGTTGTTTGATGATTCAGACACTATTGAACTAGCAATCTGTACTATCCATTTTCCCAGAAATATGCACCCTTTTCCATAGTGATGGACAGAATTGTGGAGCAGAAATCCTCTTTATTGGCAAGAAACTCTTGGAAATAAAAGAGATGCTGAGGCTAGTTTGCCTATTCTATTTCTTACTATTACCAATTAAGATAGAGGGGGCATAAGAGATCAGGAGTGTAACCATAATATTGCTCCCTTGGCAAATTTCTATTCCAACACTCCCCAACTTGGTATTCTGTTAATCTATTAGACTTAATCACACAACAGTATGATTAAGCAGTGTATAGTCTTGGACAAACTTCATCCCGGGGGTGGGCAATCCTTAGTCCCATGACAGTTGTCTTCCACCTTCAAGAGATTGCTCTACTTCAATCTAAAATCCCACTACCATTTTTCTCTACAGGAACTACCTAAAACACCTCCACCACTTAATCTCTACCACCAACATTCCTCCCTTGAGTCATTCTTCGTTGGTACCATTTGAGCATTACACTCTGTCTGCAGTGATTTCCACCGTCCAGCCTCTCTTCAGAACAGCACATAGCAGTTGCATCCCAAAAACTCTCTGCCAGTGGTTATCAAAAGATATACTATATAAATCATTTCCAATGATTGTACAGGCTGGAAATTTCATACCCTCTCGATATCTCATTGATTTCCAAAGTATAAGTGGCCACATTGTCCAAATATAAAGAGGAATAGCTACTCTGGTGAGAATTGAATGTTGCTGTAATTTAATCTACACACGAACACATAAATAACCTAACCAACAAACATTCCCAGATGGGGACAAACCCAGTTTTCACCTCAGGAATTTGTTTCCGTTGGATTTTGTTTAAATTTTTCTCTAAAGAGAAAATTTAAAATGTCAAAAATAGTATCCCTTTATAATTAAGGTCCAAAGATTATAGAATGTCCAAAGGATCAAATTGAAATCTAAAATTGTATTATTGTTTGACCTCACACGAATAAACTCAAAAAAGTCCCAAATTCCTTAGTTATAGATTCAAATCCTATAATCCTCTTTCTTCTCCAAGAACTGTGATTATTGCTCATTTCTTAGCTAGAGTTTTTTCTTTATACCGCAGTTAAATTTTGGATTCTGTTAGCGCAAACTATTTCTTAATAAGCCTAGAACGATTTATTTCATGGGGAATAGGACATTGCTTTAGGGTCTCAACAGCTGTATTAACATAAATGCAATGCATTCAAGGTTAGCCCTGCCACAGTTGTGTTTCGTGGCCTTTGATAAAGTTGGTCAGTGCTACTCTGACAGACTTGATCAATAACAGAAAAGCTGCTGCTGCTGCTAAGTTGCTTCAATCGAGTCCAACTCTGTGCGACCCCATAGACGGTAGCCCACCGGGCTCCCCCATCCCTGGGATTCTCCAGGCAAGAACACTGGAGTGGGCTGCCATTTCCTTCTCCAGCGCGTGAAAGTAAAGTCGCTCAGTAGTGTCCAACTCTTAGCGACCCTGTGGACTGCAGCCCACCAGCTCCCCCATCCCGGGATTTCCGGCAAAAGTACAGAGTGGGTTTTCCATGCCTTCTCCCAACAGAAAAAAATAGAACCCCGTTAATGCCGGA
>JAJLRB010005258.1:0-28738 GCA_020976825.1 Odocoileus hemionus | reverse complement strand
GGGGGTGGGAACCAGAAGGCTGATAACGGGGATTCCTGGAACCCCCCCTTTTAAACTCCCCCCCAACCAATCAGAAAAAAAATCACACCCCCCACCTCCCCAAATTCTGCCTATGAAAATTTCCTATAAAAACCATTGGGACTTTTGGGGCTTTTGAGCAAAAGTCCCCCATTCCCCCTTTTTTTGGCCATGCAAAAACTGTTCTCTGCTCCAACTCTGACTTTTGGTTGCTTGGTCTTTCATTACAAAAACCAAAGGGTTTTGAAAAACATCTTTGTTATAGGAAAATTGTTTATTTTTTAAATAAATAGGGCTTGACAGATAAGTAAGAAAAATATGACCATATACAATCTTATCTTTGTTTTTCTGTAATGTTTGTGCTTTTCCAGTCTTCCAGTCATAGTAAAATTTGCCTCACAAATTCAACAAGCATTAGGGAGCACTTACATTTGACCTGGCACTATACTTGATATCAAGGATACAAAAATAAAAAGGGAAAACTTTACAGGGATCATTATGTAAAAAAATTTGAACAAAACAGGGTAAAAAAAAAGTTTCAAAACATCAAGGCACAAGAATTTGCCCAATAAACTATAATAATTTAAAAGGGGAAAAAAATTTTGAAAAAAAATAGTACATGTATATGTAGAACGAATCTTTTAAATCAAAACTAACACAACACCTGGGACAAACACAACATTATTAATCAATCTGCATGTATCCTAATTCTTCACTTGTGTCCAACTTTTTCTGACCCTAAAAACCATAGCCTGCCGGCTTCTCTGTCCAGGGGATTCCCCAGGCAAAAATACTGGGTGAGTTGCCTTTTCCCCCTCCGGGGAACTTCCAAAACCGGGGATTAAAATCATTCTCTTACATTTCTGAATTGGAAAGGCAATTTTCTTTACCTTACTCCCCGGGGAACCCCCAATCAATCATCTAATAAAAAAATTTTAAGAAAAATAAAGAATGTTAGTAAAAAACAACCACCATACTATAGTTTTTCATGACATTTGCTTCCCTTTCTTCTCATCGGGTATATTTCCGCCCCCTTTTTTTCTCTTTTTTTCAAATACACTAAGTTCCCTTTTTATTTCAGGCCCCTTACACTTTTTTCCCGCCCCTGCATTGTTTTCCCCTGATTCCCCTGTGGTTAAACCCTATTCACCTACAAATCACTATTAATAACATTTCTAAAAAAAAAACCCTTTAACTATCCCTCAGATGAGGTTTTTTTCCCTGTCATTGCTCCAGTGCCCCCTGTACTTTTAAATTTTAGCCCTTGCTGCTAAACAATGTCACCCCCCCTCTGGTTTACAAAAATAAACACAAGCCATTTGCATCACGACCTTCATACCCCCAAAAAGGATTTTTCAAGGGGGGAAAATCAGGAAGAAGCACTCTGTCTTTGTGAAAACCGGCAAAAAAGGACTTCACACTTTTTTCAGGAGAAAATTTTATGAAATATTTCTTTCTTTTTCTCAACCTAGAAAAGCTCTAAAATTTTTAATGGAAACACATCTGCCCCTTTGGATTAGCCCCAAAACTTCAGACATGTTTTGATCACATTTTCCCTTCCCCAAAATTCTTAATACTGACCTCCCCTCTACCTTCAGAGCAGTTCTTAGAGCTATCTGAGGCTGTCCCCGGGGCTAAAGCCCTAAAAAACCCCAAAAAAACCCTGAACTCACAGCTCTCATGTTGTACTTTTTTTTTTTCAGTTGACCCCAAACCTTTGTAATTAAAAAATTTTTCCCGTAATTGCTTATTTCTGTATCTCCCACTAACTGACATAAGTGTGATGAAGACGGGGATTCATCAGTATTATTCAGAGTAACCCCAGGGAAACCACGGGGCGGGTATAGAGTTGCTCTGAACTTTTGCAGAAGGAAAAGAGAAAAAAAGGAGAAAAGAAGATGAAGAAGAGGGGAAAGGGAAGGGGAAAGGAAAAGGAAGAAGGAAGGCAGACAAGAAAATTGAATGTGCATTTGGGAAAACTGATTATCCTTTTTTTATGGGGGTCAAGGCCTAATTTTTGAGGTTTTTTCTTTTCACAAGCTATTATTTCGTTTTTATAACCCCTTTTCTCTTTTTAATTTTATGGATTTTCATGGAAAGTCTGCCTGCAAGGAGGGGATGCAGGAGACGTAGCTCAATCTCTGATAAAAAAGCCCCCGGGAGGATCAGGGAAACCCCCACTCCAAAAATTCTTGCCTGGGAATCTCAGGAAAGGAGTTTGGGGGGTACCCATAGGTCCCAAAGAGTCAACATGACTGAAGTGACTGAGCAAAATATTGATTTAAATGTTGTGCCAACTGCGTGGAAAAGTGACTCAGTTATAAATTTTATATATACTTTTAAAATTTTTTTCCATTATTTTTTATCACAGGAATTCAGTATGTTTCCCTGTGCTATCAGTAGGACTTTTTTGTTTATCCATTTATATATAATGCTTTCACTGCAACCCCAAACTCCCAGCCCTTTCCCCTTTGCCACCACCCATTTGGCAACCACAAATCTGTTTTTAAATCTGTGAGTTTTTTTTGTTTTGAGATGGGTTCATTTTTGGCATATTTTAGATTCCAATATAAGGGAATATGGTATTTGTTTTTCTTTTCTGACTACTATATGAAAATCTTATTTATATCCGGTTCTGAAAAAGGCATTTTTCATTCTTTTTTATGGTGAGTAGTATTCCTGTGTCATGTGTGTGTGTGTGGGGTGTGTGTGTGTGTGTTTGTACGCACACGTATTTTTTCAAGGTACGTAAGATTAATTTTTATTTTTGTTTGTTTTTTATGTATTATTTGTGTAAAAAAGTTTTATAAACCTATTACAGTAAGTACTTTATAGTGGCTGTGTTAGTTGGGTACCTAGGCTACCTTTTGACTTTTAAACAAATAAAAATTTCAAATGTGCTCTCAGAAAGAATTATTTTATGTAGATAATTACTTTATCTTAGTTTTTCCCAAACCCGGGAAACCGTGCTAGCACTAACTTTAAAGTGCCTCAGTACAGTACAAACCCCAGTTGGGTTTTTTTGGGGGCCGCTATTGCAGTGCCCTACCATCCCCAAACCCCTTTCCCCCTTTTTTTAAATTTTTGTGTTATACCGCACTGTGTCCACTCTCTATCTTTATATGGAGAAGTAGAAAAAAAACATCAAAAGTTTGATCCTTTAAATCAGTGCAAACACTTTTTTACTCATCTGCCCTTTCCATTCCCCAAAAAAATTCGAGTTACTCTAGAAAGTTTTTGTACGTCTTAAGAGAATTTTGTGAGCAAAACTAACAATTTCCCTTCTTCCAAGTTAATGCCTTTATCAAGTTTTTTTTTACATTAATAAAAAAAGAAAGCAACAAAACAAAATCATCTTCTTAGAAACTTAAAAAGCAATTATCTCTTTTAATATCAAAAAAGCAACCCCCCTCTCTATATTTCAAAAGATTTAAAATGCATTTGAATTATCTTTCATTCCACTTTTATTATAAAGTTTCCCAATTTTAAGTTCTATATAACCACTTTGGATTTTAGTGAAAGCTTCATTTTGTCACTTTAATTTTATTTTGTTTTCATTTTATCTACGTTTGGGGTTAAAAAAAGGAAAAAAAATTTATCTTTTTTTTATTCTTTGAATATTTTTAAGTACAAAACAAATTTTGCAATGATTCTGTATGACTATTTCTGAACTACTTTTATTAATCAATGAGTCTTTTGAAAACATCAGATTTTGTACAAAAGCAACCACTTTTCCATAAATTAAAAAAGGAAGTGGTAAAAATACTCAACACTCCACTAAAGGCATACAACTGCAACTATTTTCTGTGAATTTAATTATTAAATTTTTTCATTTATTTTTTTTATTTTGGAGGCTAATTACTTTACAAATATTGTAATGGTTTTTCCCAAACTTTTAAGAATCCCCCCCGGTTTTACATGTGTTCCCCCCCACCCCCCCGACCCCCCCTCCCCCCCCTCCCTTTCCCCCATCCCCCCCTGGGGGTCTTTCCATGCCCCAGCCTGAGTTTTTAAAGAACATTTATTTTTACTTATATTGGGGAATTTTTAAAGATAGGATCATGAATTTAAATCAAACCAATTTGTGCATTCAAAAAGAGACCCCATAATAATTATCTATTTTGTCAAATATTCATAAAAATTACCAATTAATATAATTTATATTGTCCATGTCTTTTTTTTAAAAAATTCCCCAAAGCATCTGATTATTTTAAATGTTTTACCATTATCACCCAAAAAAAAACGTAGTTTGGGGGTCCAATGTCTTAGAAGGCATCAGGGGGGCAGCACTCTCTAGCTTCACTAGCCACCCAAGGATGACAAGAAAAATAAAGATCAAAGCTAGCTAAGAAAGACAAAACCCCAAAAACAAACTTTGGCAAGGCCTAAAAAAAAGAGGGGTACAAAGGCAATTTTTGGGGAAACTCAAAAACCTCAATTTGTTTTACAGAGAAATATGGCAAACTTATAAGGAAGTTCCCAACTGCAACTTAAAAAAATACAAGCTAAAAACGAGCGTGGTCTCTGCCAGGGGAGCCCTTCCCGGGTCCCAAGAAAGGACTTTTTAAAAAAAAGGGTTTTAAAGCACAAAGTAAACTTTCTTACACCAGAAACCAAGTGGGGAAACCCCAATGCGTGAAGATGTATGAAAAAGGCCCCCCAACTACATTTTTAAAAAAAAAAACTTTATTAAATCAAAAACAGTTTTTTTGTGGAATTTTTCCAACTTGAGTAAATTACTTTCCTTCTTCTGGCTGTGTTTTGGGGGGTTACAATTGGGGACATAACAACCAAAATTTTTTTGACTATCTATTTCTGTTTTCCCAGGGACAATTGCCTTATTTCTAGGGGGGCAGATCTTCTCGGGTATTTTATCCCCCCTTCCTTTTCCCCTTTTTCTGCTTTTTTAGGGGCCGATAAGCCCTTTTCCCCTTGGGTTGGGGGATAGGAGGTGACCTTTGTTTTGATTTTTCCTAATCTTGTAGTGGGTACCCCCTTGGGACCCGCTTAATAATTAGGAAATATATTTTTAAAGTCTCACTTAAAGTGCTCTGTGCCCTTTAATTCATCACCCTTACCCTCCAATGTCTTAAGCCAAAAACAACTTTGGCACTCAAATAATCTGCTACCCCTTTGGCAAAATGTTAGCCCCTGTCAGTCCCCAAATCTTTTTTGATCCCCTGGTTTTAACCCACAAGGTCCTCTGTTCATGGGAATTTTTCCGGCAAGAAACTGGAGTGGGTGCCATTTCCCTTTTCCCGGGGGGTTTTTCCCGATCCAGGGATCAACCTGCATCTTACATCTCCGTATTGTGGTTATTCTTTACCATCTGAGCCCCCAGGGAAACCCATGCTTCCCCCCCAGAATGGGCCCTGCTAGGACTGCTTATCTTTCAACTCCTCAGGGTTTTTTTGGGGTAATTTTTCCCTATGAAAATTTATTTATTTTTGGCCCAAAAAGTGGTTTGCAGGATCCATTTCCTGCAAGGGTTTAAACCACATCAGGGCAGGAAACCCAAATCCAAACCCTTTAGTCTACTACAAATCCCTGAAAACCCTTAGTGCTTGTAGGTATTTTTTTCAGTTTTTTCACCCAAGGGTTGATCCAAATAATCTCGCCTTTTTTGCCCTTATGGAAAATAGCTATTACATTTTTATTGTATAAATTATGCATTTGTATTTAACAACTGGATTTTGCTTTAGGAACTTCGCAGGCTAAAAAAAGGCAATGTAGCCCCACAAGTTTTTTTGAAAAATTTAGAACCCATAGGAAGATGCTCGATGTATTTTTTTGGGGGGGAAAGGGGTTGGGCTTTTATAGTTTGCCCCATTAACATTTAAAACAGAAGAGCCCACTTGCTGATGACACTTTTTTTTTTTCCTAAAGGGTAACTTCAATTGATTACCCAAAAAATTGACCTTGCCTTGAAAAAAAAACCCCAAAAGGAAAATCACCCCTATTTTTTTCCCCAACCCCCCCACCTAATTTGACTGCTCTGTGGGCCAAGGTCCAGCCTCAGCGGAAAGCTTTTGGGGGGGACCGGGCTGAATCAGAGTAAGAAGATTTAGTCAGACCCTGTCTAGGTCCCCTGCGCCTTATAACCCCAACATGTTTGGACATGAAGGCAAGCCCAAATTTGGCACAAATAATGGATAATTTGGGGCCCAAATTTGTGACTTTAAAATTTTTTAACAACAGCCCCTTTCAGGGCTCCATGTTTAAATACCAGAAAAATGGTTTTTGATTCCCAAAGAACAAATCGATGAACTGGACACCACAGTTTGAGGGCAGGTTTATGATGAAAGTATATTTTATTCTTAAAAGGAACATAAATTTACATTACTAAAGAACGTTTGGGTTTTAAAAATACTTTTTTTAGTGAAGAGGGAAAGGCAACCCCCCCACTACTTGCTGGGAAAACCCCATGGACAAAGGAGTCGGTGGCACATCCAGGGGGTCACAGAGTTGGTCACGACTGAGCACTGAGCACACATCACGTACTTCCTTATATAACTTAAAAAAAAAATATTAAAGCTTTCTAAACTACCCAAGTTTAACCAAAAGGGGGGCTTCCCCCGGTGGGTCAGAGGTTTAAAACTCTGCCTCCAAGTTTTGATCCCTGGGTTGGGAAATCCTTGGGGAAGGGAAATGGCATCCCATCCAGTATTCTTGCCTGGGGAATCCCTGGAGGGGGCCCGGGAGGGGGTACATCCATGGGGTTGCAAAGATCGGACATTACTGAGCGACTCACTTTTCTTTAAACCTAAAGGAACATAAAATGCATTGAAAAGAAAAAAAACTAAAAAATTAAAAAACACAAGTGTCTATTTCTCCTTTGCATATTAAATAGAGGTCATCTGAAATTCAGAGTATTTTTCTCATTGTTTTTGCATGTACATAATAACATTTTGCCTAAACACTGGAATTTTTTTGAAAAAACTAAACCCCTTAAAATTAGTTCAGTGCCTTTACAAATGAAAAAGCTGAAAACAAAACAAGATTATTTATCCAAAAACAAACGAACCAGGATTTTATTTTTTTTTTTATTTATTTTTACATTGGAGGGTAATTCTTTTTCAATTTGTGTGGGTTTTGCCTACATTTACATGAATCAGCCAGGATTTACATGTGTTCCTCACCTGAACCCCCCGTCCACCTCCCTCCCCATCCCATCCCCCGGGTCATCCCAGTGACCCCCCGGACACTTTTCCATGCATCCCCAACCTGGGCTGGCGATCCATTTCACACTTGATAAATACATTTTCGATGCTTTTCTCTCAGATCAACCCCCCCTCTCCTTCAATTTAATTTTTTAGTGAAACAAAAATTTTTAATCATTACTAAAAAATTATTTGTAAATTTTTCCCAAGTTTTTTAAAGTACTTACACACCCAAATCTTATTTAATCCTTTAAAAAGCCCTATGAGGTAAAAAAACCCCATTTTACAGATTAAAAAAAAAATCAAACCATTTTGAAAATTGTTGTTTTTTGTCACTAAGTTATGTCCAACCCCTTTTTCAACCCATGGACGTAGCCTATCAGGGTTTCCCCGTCCATAAAAAATTTCCCCGGCAAGAATACTGGGGTGGCTTGCCATTTCATTTCCCCGGGGGTCTTCCTACCCAGAGATAAACTTGCATTCTTGTGTTGACAGGCAGATTCTTTCCACTGAGCCCCCCAGGGGAACCCCACTTAGAATTACATCTTCCTAAATTACAGAACAAAACAGGGGGAAATAATCTTAAATTCAGTCTCTGCCTTACAGTCCGTGCTTTTTAACTAAGTTTTAATTACTTTGTTCTCACCAATGCAGAATCACTATTAGCACTCCAAAAAAAAAAAAAGCAACCTTACAACTTACCCATGGTGCAGAAAACCATAAAAAAAATACAAGTTTCATAAATTTCATTTCAAGTTTGTCATGAAAGTTCTATATTTACATGTGTACTCAGTAGTGCCAACTCTTTGGGACTCCCTGGAATACCTCCACTTTCTGACCGGGGATTTCCCAGGAAAGAAACCAGAGGGGTTTCATTTATTTCTCAAAGGGGATCCTCCTGCCCCCAAAGCCCCAAACCCCTGTCCTTGTATCGCGGGGCATTGGCAGGGGGTCTTTACCATGTACCACTGGGAAGCCCTAAGACAGGGGAATTCCTAATGATGTACCATGCAATCCCTAAAAATACTCCCCAAATCTAAATGAACAACCCTTCCCAACTGTCAAATAGGGAAAAAATTTACCTTCTAACAAAAATTTTTTTCCCCCCATATAAGTGAATTAAAATCCTAGTTTAAAGGGCCCAGATAGTTAAATTATTTTTGATCCTTTAAAACCCTGAAGTTGCTCTTCAAACTAAATTCACAGAAGCACTCTACATTTTTAAGAATTTTCTTTTAGTGTTACATCCTTTCCCCTTTATTTTTGGGCTGAAACTTTAAATGAGTGCCAAATAAACACGACTGAATAAACAAGATCCTTAGAACAGAATAATCAAGACATATGCATTTGAGAGACCGGGAATAAAAATAAATATTACCTCCCTTTCAATTTTCTTGCAAAAATTTATATTCATCGCCTAAAATTTTAAGACTTGGATTTGATATACTTCCAAAGTCATTATTTAAAGATATCATACCTTTTTTTTTAGGGAAATTTTAAACATTATATAAATATTTACCATAAATCACGTTTTTTAGGAATTCTCAAAATGTTAAAATTTGTTAAATCCTATGTTTTTTTTTCTACAGACTCTAACTTTCCCAAAGACATTTATCTCTATCTCAATACATTTATTAAAAATTCATTTCATATTTGAAAATTTAAAAAGTTAACTTTACAGTACAAAACCCAAATTTTTGCAGACCAAAAGGTTTATTTTCTCAAATTGACATAAAAACAAATGATTGCTGAACGACTTGCCCAACTCTTTTATTTTCATTAATTATTCGGTTAATTCGTAAAAAATCCAGAAATGCTCTGATATGTTTTTTAAAGAAAAACAACTGTTCCGGGAATAAGAAGTTCAGAATTTATATGTGTTGAAATACACTATAAAGCTCTTGACTGCTAAAATGTCTTTTACTTTTAAAAATAAATTCTAAATTTTGGGGGGAGAATGCACTTTAACATTTCCCCCTTAAAACCAATTACAATTTTCAAAACTATTAAGTTTATTAACCTTGTGCAAAGTTATATACAAATGCTATAAAAATGCTTTTTATTTTAAAGTACTTTATTTTTAAACTTTTGGGGTTTCCCCGGGTGGCTCAGAAAAATAGAATCTCCCTGAAATTTGGGGGAAACCCCAGGTTCAATCCCGGGGTAGGGAAGACCCCCTTTGAAAAGGGAAGAAAACCCCACTTGATTATTCTTGCCTGAAGAATTTCATGGAAAGGGGAGCCGGGCAGGCTTTTGCCATGTGATTGCAAGGTTGGACAAAATGAGCGTTTTCCCTTTTAAAAATTTTTTCACATGCATTGTCTCATCTGATCCCTTAAAAATTTGGGCAATAGAAGAGGTTTGTAACCATTTTAAGGAACAAAAACACCCCCACTAGAAGCCCCGCAGAGGAAGGTCAACTCTGTCAGGACAGTGGTAGTATTTTAAGTAAAAAAAAGCGCAAATCAGAACATTTTTATTAGTAAGAACACAATTAAAAAAGCATTTGAATAGTTGTGAGCTAATGAAAGGAAAAAAAAAAAAACTACAGAGCTCAGAAAAAGCAATGTAAATTTTCTTTAAACATCCGGAAAGTGTCCTTTAAAGGAAAATAGATTTTTGGGAACACAAAATCAAAACGTCCTTTTCATGATATGTTCAGTGGTTTTATTCTTATTTTGAAAGGGTGAGGAGCAGGGGAAAAAAAAAGAAGGAGATGTGGAAACAGGGCGGAAAAAAAAACATTTTGAAAATTATACTAGCATTTATTTTGCCACTTTAAAATTGGGCGGAATTGTGAAAAATATTTCGCAATCTTATTTTTTTAATCCTTACATCAGCCTTTGGGGGTTTTACTAAAATATTGATATTAAAATAGTAGCAGTGTAATGGGTTTTTTGACCTAAATGTTTAAAAATTGATGATTACTTAAAAAATGGTAACAGGTAAAAACAAACTTGTAAATATCCATCTCATATAAAATAAAAGAGAAAATGTCAAAAAAAGGTCCACCCCAAAAAAAGTAATGAAAAAGGATTGTTATGGATTGATTTTGTCCCCCCCAAATTCATGTTTTTTTAAAAAGCACTAACTCCCACTGTGATTGCATTTGGAGATAGGGCCTTTAAGACGCTCCTAAATGAGGCCCTAACCCAACTGACTGCACCCCTTAGAAAAAAAGGGAAGAGAACCGGGGTATGGAGCACACACAAAAAAACCCAGGGAGGACACAGAAAGAAGATGGCCACCACAACCAAGGGGAAGAGGTCTCGGGAAAAAAAACAGCTGACATTTTGATCTTGGATTTTAACCCCTAAAACTGTGAAAAAACTTTTTGTTTTTTAAGAACCCCCGTCTGTGGGAAATTTGTTTTGGCGGCTTTTTGCTGACCCCGTCCCGAGCTGGCAAAGAACTCCGGGCCAGGACAGCGACATGTGATTTGTTGAATGGGTATCATACAAACCAGAGGGAAAATCCCGGAGCAACACCCCCCCCTCCCCCACATATGGGGGGGACAGCCCAAGGGGAGGGAGGACACAGCAGCCCCTTTTATACAGCGACCAGGAGAGGAGGCTATCATTAGGGGGCATGATGTCAAAGAGTCCCCATTGCAGGGCACTGGCAAGGACTGCTCTTTTCCCGTTGTGGGTGAAATACTGGGCCTTTTTGGCCAGGGGTAAACAATCATTTTCTGAGGGTCAGGGCCCAAACACACAACAATTATAATGAAACTTCAGCATGGGGAGGCAATCAGCACAGAAAATTTGAGCAGGCCCGGTTGGGGGAAAGGGTTGCACAGAGACCAAAAAAAGCCATTTTATGGATCTGACCCTACCTTGCAGGGCAGAATGAACGCTACTTATCTATTTTCAACCAAATCTCGATTGAAACCCCCTTTTGCCCAAAAAAAAAAAAATAATTGTTTTGGATAACATTTTTTTATTTTTTTTGCTTTTTTTTGCTTTTCTAGGGAGAGGAGGGGGTGGTACTTGCCCTAAGCTCAGCAGGGTGTACCCCACTGTACAGTTGGGGAAGAAAAAAAACCCAACCCTAACCCAAAGGGAAACTCCACCTAAACATATATGAAATTCTTAGAAGACTTCTTACACATTGTAAGGTAGTACTATATTGTTTGTTTATTTGCAAAGTCGGTCCGCCCTTTGTGACCGAGGGGGGACATACCCCTGCCGGGTCCCTTGTCCATGGGACTTCCCGGGAAAGAATATTGGGGGGGTTTCCTTTCCCTTTTCCAAGGGGTTTCCCCCCGACCCCGAAATGAACCCACGTCTTGGCTTTGGCAGGCAGATTCTTACCACTGAGCCCCCAAAGAACCCCAAAGGGAGGGGGTATAATATTTTAAATGTCATTATATATGAGAGTGGGGGGGGTCTCATTTGTTTACAAAGGGGTTTTAAACATACAAATCCTTTTGGGAGGGGGGTGTTTTCCTGATGGGAACATAGCAATCTATTCATTAAGTTTAAATGCACTTTTGAGGATGCTTTATTTTTTTTACCACTAAAAAGAAAAGGGGGCCCCCCAAGGGGTCAGAGGAAATTTTTTCCCCACATGTGGGAGATGTGGTTTACCCCTATGTCAGGAAAAACCCCGGGAGATGGAAGGGCAACCCACCCCAGTATTCTTTTTTTTTTTTTTCCCATTTTTTTTTTATTATTTGGAGCTAATTACTTTAAACATTACATATTTTTTTGTTATACATTGAAATAAATTTTCCCCATGGATTTACTGTTTTCCCCACCCCAGCCCCCCCCCCCACCTCCTCTCCACCCAAGAATCCCAGGGACAAGGAGCGGCAGGCTATGGCCCAAAGGGTCGCAAAGTCAGATCAACTGAAAAATTTTCACTTTTTGAAAGGGGAAAAAAAAAAATGTTACCATTAAACACAATGCTTTTCTCATTTGAGTCTTCATTCTTTTTAAAAGATTTTTTGAACTTTTTACACATAGAATTTTATGAATATTATTCTTATGATAGTTGTTTTTAAAAACTAAAAAAAACAAAATTTAGTTACAGTATTTTTAAAAAAAAATTTTCCCCTGTCCAATTCTTCTGCACACTCTCGAGTCAGGTTACATAACCCATGGTTTACACCCTTTTTTTTCCCGGTCATAAAGACATTTGTGTGAGTCATTTCTTTAAGAAGGCTTCACTATCTCACGGGGATTTTTTGAAGCAGAACCAATTCTGCAATTCTTGAGCTGCATCATTTTTGATCATATCAAAAAAGTGTTAAAAAGGTTTTTCAAAAAAAGTCAGGGAATTTCCCCTTGTGGCCCAGTGGTTAAACCTTGCTTTCACTGCCAAGGGCGGGTGCAATCCCGGTTTGGGGAACTAAAATCCCAAAACCACCAGTGCACCAAAACCCAAAAAATAACAGACTCATTCTTTTCTCCAATGATTTTTTGAGTGAAATATTAAGGGGTTTAGTTTTCCTAGCAATGCTTTTTGGGCAACAGCCATTTTCGTGCATATGCATGGGGGTAACTATGTACGTGTGCTTTTCTTAGTCGTTCAGTTGTGTCCAACCTTTGTGACCCCGAACTGCAGCCCCCCAGGCTCTTTTGTCCTGAGGATTTTCCCGGGAAGAAAACTGGGGTGGGTTGCCCCTCCCTCCTCCAGGGTGGGTAATATAGCTTTACTGTTACTAGCCCACAGCGACTGTGAATGTCATCCATTCTAAAGGGACTTTTTAACTTTTGAAATGAAAAACTGAGAGAAAAAAAAAAAGTGTTCGAACTAATGAAAAAATTTTAACCCCTTATTTGAAAAAAAAATTTCCCAGGTCCCCTGAGCTTAGTAGGAGGGGATTAGTCTTTTTTGATTTGTTTTTTTATTTCCCTTCTTTTTTACTGGGTATTTTTTTTTTTCTTGTATTTTATAACAAAAAATATAGATAGATAGTTATATATATATTAAATCAAATCAATATAATTTTCATATATATAGTCTTATATAATGTAGTTTAACTCTTTGTCACACATACAGAATTTTCCCAAATTCCTAATTTATTATTGACTTACGGGCTTTTTTTCAACCAAAAATTTTTTATTTTTTTTATGGTCGTATTAACTTCTTAAATTTATTTTGGTCCCTGCCTTGCCAAAGCTCTTTTTCCCCAACTGAAATATATCACTTATATTTCTTCCCTGATTTTTATTTTGTTTCTTACAAATAGTATTTTAAATCATCGTTTTTGGTGTTTTTTTAAAAAAAATGTTTTTGAAAAGGAGTTAAATTATTTTCTTCCATATAGATGCCCTTGTCCCCAAAACCCTATTCAAGTATTTCATTTTCCCTTTCCCCCGAATTTAAATACCCCTCTTTTTTATAGTTACCTTTTCAGTACATTGGGGTCTATTATGGGGTAGAATTTCATTTTCAAATTCACTTGAATTTTCTTAGGCAAAAGGTTATCCCGTTTTTTTACAGTTAATATTAATAATTAGCCTTTTTTCCCTTGATTTGAAAAGCCCTGGTGTGTTCTTCAACCTTCACTTTGGACAAAATCACCCCCTTTTAATTTTGCCCCCTATAAACTATATTTTTATATCTGGTAGACAAGTATTCCCCCATTTTTTTATTCTTCTTATCAAAATTTAACTGAATATCTTTCATGTTTATTCTGTCATATGAACCTAAAATTTCTGGTATGTATATCTCCTCCCCCCACACATGTACTAAATAAAAAAATAAATACGTGATGGGTTTTTATTAAATGTGTTTCATGAAAGATGGATCTCTCCTTAAAATACATTTTCCCTAAATTTTCCTTCATTTACTAAAGTATTTTTCATGTCTTTAGTTTAACCTTTTACTGTCTTAATTTGGGGGTGCACATGTTTTTTTTAAACTTTTTATTTGGTTTTTTTTTGTTGTTGTTAATTCGTGATTTTTTTTTTATTTTTTACAAATTAATTATTAGTAAAATTTAAAACATTTGGTTTTTGTATATTAAAATCATAGTTTTTACTTCTTTTTTGGGAGTTAACAGAGAATTGCCCACTTATGAATAATAAAATTTTTTAATATTTTATTTATATTTATTTGTATTTCATATTTTTGAACTATTGACAAACATATCCATATTATGTTAAGTAATAAGTGGAAACAATCCATTTTTTTGAATTTTGCGGGAATGCTTTTGTTATTTCCCATTAAATGATGCTATTTTTAATTTGCATTAGTTTTTTACATTGAAGAAATTCTCTATTTCTTTTTTTCCCAGGGTTTTTTTTGGGAATGCGTTGGTTTCTTCCCCCCAAAAAAATTTTTAAAGCATCTGCTAAAATTTTTTTCTCCATTGATTTTTTTTAAAATTAATATTATTTTTTAAATATTGACTATCTATGTTAATGGAAAACATTAATTAATCAGCAAATACTAATCTTTGAATAACACGGGTTAAATTTGTTTTTGTCAAAAAATTTTGTACCCCAATATTTTAATTGGTTTAAAAAACTGCCCAAATTGTGCTGTCAAATTTTGGCAACAGATTTATAAAAGCTTTTTAAAAAAATTTTTAAAAAATTTTTTTTTTCTCTATGATCTCTCACTTGGAGTTTTTAAAAAATTTTAATGAAATTGTTTTCAGGGGGCTTTTTCAAGGTTTTTCTTGATGAGTCTCAATTATAATACTTTTTACTCTGCTTGGGTTATTTTAATAATTAAAATTGTCCCCCAAAAATTTTTGCATTATGCAGATTTTTTGGTTTTGTATACTTTTTTTAAAATGAATTTCTATCGTATTATAAACCCCTTTTTTACTTCCTCAGTCTTCATCAGTTCTAGCTCATTCGGCTGACCTGTACCCCCGGACTGGGCATGCCCGTCTTTTCCCGCCATCACCCCTCCTGGCTTGCTCAAACTCATGGCATAGAATCGGGATGCACCAACCAACTCATCCTCTGTCGCCCCCTTTTTCCCCCGCCCCTTTAATCTTTTTCCGCATCAGGCTTTCACTGACCCGGGTTTTTCAACAAGTGGTCAAAATATTGGAGTTTTAGTTCAAAAACAGTTCTTCCCAAAGAATATTCAGGGCTGATTTTCCCTTTTGGGGGATGGTCGGGTCCCTTGCAGCCAAGGGCTCTCAAGACTTCTCCCAAAACCCACAGTTCAAAAGTATCCATTTTTCAGGGGCTCACTTTTTTTACAGTCCCAACCCCTCATCCATACTGACTACTGAAAAAACGGTCTTTGACTACTGGGGGCCTTTTTTGGCAAATAAAGTCTCCGCTTTTTAATAGCATCTGGGTTTTCTTTTTAAGGGGCAAGCGTATTTTTAAAAGCTGATTTTGGAGCCCAAGAAAATAAATCTCTCATTGTTTTTTTATTGTTTCCCCACTATTTTCCTGAATGATGGGACCGGATGCCCTGATCTAGTTTTTGAAAAGTTGAGTTTTAAAACTACTTTTTCACTTTCCCCCTTTCACTTTATCAGAGGCTCTTTTGTTTCTTCCTTTTTTTTCATACTGAGGTTTTTGATATTTTTTCCCACAATCTTATTCTAGCTTGTGCTTTATCCAGCCGGCATTTTGCATGAATACCTTTCATATAAGTTAAATAACCAGGGTGACAAAATACACCCTTGATGTCTCCTTTCCCATTTGGAACCAGTCTGTTGGCCCAAGTGAGTTCTAATTGTTTTTTTAGGTCAACAGATTTCCAGGGGGCGGGTCGGGTGGTCGGTTTTCCCCAAACCCTTCAGAATTTTCCACGTTTGTGGTGATCCACACAGTCAAAGGGCTTTGACACAGTCAATAAAGAAAAAGTAATGTTTTCTGAAACTTCTTTTTTTTTTGAGTTCCAAACAGATTTTGGGGAAATTTTGATCTCGGGTTCCTCTGCCTTTTCAAAACCCAGCTGAACATCTAAAGTTCTTGGTTCACGACTTTTAAAAGCCTAGTTTGGGAAAATTTTTTGAGCATTCTTTTGCTAGCCTGGAGATGAGTGAAATTTGTGGGGTAGTTTAAACATTCTTTGGCCCCTTTTTTTGGGAAAATTGGGAATGAAAACTGCCTTTTTCCAGCCCGGGGCCACTCCTGAGTTCCCCAATTTTTGTTGGCATATTGAGGCGCACTTACCATATTTTTTTAGGTTTGAAATAGCTCAACGGGAATTCCATACCTCCACTACTTTGCGTATGATGCTTCCAAGGCCATTGACTTTGCATCCAGGAAGTCTGGCTTAGGTGATTTTCACCCACTGTGGTTATTTGGGTCATGAGATTTTTTTTTTAATAGTTTTTTGTGTTTTCTTGCCACCTCTTTTTAATATCTTTGTTTCTGTTGGTCCATCCCATTTTAGTCCTTTATTGTCCCATCTTTCATGAATTTTCCCCTTGGTATCTTAAATTTTTTGCACTATTAATAACCTTTTTTATGCATTTTTTTTCAAAGAAGTTTTACATAGTTTCCCAAATTTGGGGGAAAGAGTAAGCCCTATGATCAATTTTGGTAATTTCTGTAGACACTTGAAAAAAGTATATGCGTAGTATAAATTGTGTGCCCCAGTTGATAGTATTATTAATTTTTATTACTTTCTTCATTTCTTTTCAATTTGAAAAAGTTGTGAAACATCTAAAATCTCTCTGATGGCTGATTTGGGTAAATTTTCCCCTTGTATCAACAACTTTTACTTTATATATTTTAATGCTGTCTTATTTAACACATAATCATTATTTTTTTTGGTTCCCTGGGCTCAGATGATAAAGAATCCACCTCCCGTTCGGGAAACAAAAGCAGTGTTCAGTCCCGGGTTTGGGAAGATTTCCGGGAAAAGGGAAAATACCACTCCAGTTTTCTCGCCAGGAAAATTGCTGGACGAGGACCCAAAAAATTGGTTTTCTAAAACAATTTTTCCTCTTTGTTTTTAATTCATTTTGATTGGGTTGAAATTGTGAACTTTTTTTCTCTCATTTTCATTTCCTGAATAGCTTTTTTTCTTCCTTTATTTTAACCCTTTCTCTTATTATTTTAAAACCTTTGGGTCTTTTTTTAAAGGGGATTTAAAATCTGTTCATCTACATAAAATAAATATATTTGGTTTTCATTTTCAAATTTTTGATGCTTTTAGTGTTTAATATGCCAGATTTAAATTTTTGGTCTTGTTTTTTAACATTTTTTTCCTCTTTCTCTAGTTTCCCGGTGCCTGTTTTCTGTTTTTCTTTTTTAAAAATTTTGGGGAATGAAGTTTATATGGAAATATTATTACATGTTTGTAGTAGTTGGTACCCCCTAATCCCGTGTTTTTGTTATTTGCAATTGCGATTTTGATGGTGAAAATACTCCCCCATGGCCAATTTCAAGTTACCACATGATGAAATTTAATGCACAAAGCTCCACCACCACGGGATTTTTTTTTTGAAAAACAAGAAACAATAAGCATTTCACTACAGATTTTGTAAGGTGAAATTTTTCCCCGTTTCTCAGTAATCCATCAAAAGCCCCTGTTGTGGAAAAAAACTCATGGAAATTTTGTGCGAAACCACCGGGACTTTAAAAAAATTTTTTGAGAATCATGAAAAGATTATCTTTTTTTTCTTTTTATTTTCCCGGGAAACTCAAGGGTAAAAGTAAAACTCAACTTCATGAGTTTGAATACTCTTGTGACCGATTTTCCGACTTGACATTTTGTTTGTGATTTTATTTGGCCCTGATGTTCCCGTTTTTTATTTTTTCTTATTTTATTGTACATGCCCTAAAAGCTGCTTTTTATTCTTTCAAAAAAGGAAATTTTTTTTAAAAAAAGAAAGAAATCTTTTAGAAAATTTTATCATTTTGCTTTATGGTTCCCGATCTTAAAATGGATTTAGGCGTTTTATTTCCTCGAGTCCTTTTAGAGTTAAAATTACCCAAAAAAAAATTATTTTTTTTTATCATTTTGGGTATTTGGCATATTCTTTCTTCAGTAGATCAGTGAATCAACAAGGACAAAATAGACTCTTCATCCTTTAGTAAAGTGTTTCTTTGCTTTAAAAAAAATTGGGAATTTAATGAATTTTGGTTTTGTTTTAATGCAGAATGTTATAGTGTTTTCCCGATAAACTACATAAACTAACTGAATTTTTAAAAAAAACCTTATAGCCCCGGTCCAGAAAGTCTTGTTTTTAGTGATTTTGGAGTGGTACAGTACAGAATGATCTTCGAAATTTGGAGACTTTTCCTATATTCCAGTTAAGGTTTTGTACAAATTTCCATTTGATTTGTGGAATCATTTTAATGTCTGGTCTTAAAATTAAAGGTAAAATGATATGCATTTAAGGTCTCACCGTTTAAAAGTCTTACTATTTGAATTATAAAAAATGCCATAATACTTTCTGATGAAAAATTTTCATTTTAAACCCTTTAGTATCTATGTATTCCCCCCTTTGGCATGCCTTTAAAATTTTTTGACAATGTGCATATTTAAAATTTTGGAAAATAAAAGCAGTAAAAAAAGAACATCTCATTTATGCAGATAAATTTTTATTTTGATGACATTTTTTAAAAACCATGGTATTACTGTAAGTACTCTTTTACCTATTCCTAAAGACAAAAAACATTATAATACGCCGGAATTTAACTATGTTGTGCTAATAGAAGTTTAACAGCCTAAAAAAAGCTAAAAATAACTCATGTTTGAAATTTCTAAGTATTCTTCACTTTTCTTGGGTGAATCATTTGAAATGCCACAGGAGCCTAATGTTTGACCCCTAATAAAAGATTATTAATTTTCCTACCAAAAACAAAATTTAAAAGCCCCTATGGACATAGAGAATATTGAAAACAATGGCCCAACACAAGCTTAATTTCCAAATTACAAAAAACATTCTACAATGCAACAACAAAAAACAAAAACCCCAATCTAAAAGGGGAAAAAAGGTTTAAAATAGACTTTTCCAAAAGAAACACGATGGCCAACAGGCACACGAAAAGAACCAACTTTGCTAATTTTTGGGTTTCCCTGGTGCTCAAGGGGAAAAAAGTCTGCTAAAATGCAGAACCCCGGGGGTTTACCCCGGATCGGAAAGATCCCCTGGAAAGGAAATGGCAACCCACAACAGTATTTTGCCTGGAGAATCCCATGAACAAGGGGCCCGGCGGGACAATCCATGGGGCCCCCAAAAAGTAAAAAAATACTGGGGAATAATTGTAAAAACTAGAGAAATGAAAAAAAAAAACTACAAAGATCCTTCACACTGGTCAGAATTCCATCTCAAAAAGTCTTCAAAAAAATAAATGCTGGGGAAAGGGGTTGGGGGAAAAGGAAAACTCTTTAAATTTAGTAGGAGTGCAAATTGATGGGGACAATGAAAAGAGGTGGGGGTCCCTTAAAAACAAAATTATAGTTACCCTTGACCCCGCAAACCCCCCCCTGGCTATTCCAGAGAAAACTATAACAAAAAGATACAAGCATCCTATATTCTTTAAAAGCACTGTTTAAATAACCAAATGTGGAAAAATGCAAATGTCACAATAAAAAAATGGATAAAAATATGTGTTATACATATAAAATGAAATATTACTCGCCATAAAAAAAAAAAAATAAAGCCATTTGCGAACATGGAGGGACCTAAAGATTATCACACAAGGAAGTAAGTAAACAAAGACAAATATCATATCTTTTTATTGTAGAATCTAAAATAACACAATTATTTACTACAAAACAGAAAACTCACATATAGAGAACAGATTTGGGGGTGTAAGGGGAGGGGAAAAGTGGAAAGGGGGGACTGGGAATTGGTTTACAGATCAAACTTTATATATAGAATGGATAAACAAAAAGGTCCTATTGGATAAAACGGGGAAAACTTTTCAATTCCTGGAAAAAACCAAAATGGAAAATTATGAAAAAAATGAAAAAAACTGAATCCTTTTGCGTACCAGACTTAATACATTTAAAATCAACTATACCTCAATAAAATTTAAAAAATTTTAAAAAGATTACAGCCCCCTTTAAGGGAAGTTTCAAAAGGAAAAAAACGTAAAGGAAGAATTGTAAAAGAATCCTATTTTTAGAAATTTATGCTTACTTTTTCTAAAATCTAAAAACAAAAACTTTAGATGAAATATACTCTGAGTACTAAAGGGAAACAGATATAAATAAATTAATTAACACGAGTAATAAAAAAACAACATAACACAAATACACAAAAATTATAAAAATACCCGAAAAAAAAACAGATTACCTTTCCAAAAAACAACTATTTTGCTTTATTGACTATGCCAAAGACTTTGACTTGTGGGTCAAACAAACTGTGGAAAAACTGAAAAAGATGGATATCGACTACCACCTGTCCCCGAAAATCTGTATGCAGGTCCAAAAAGCAACGTTAGAATGGACAGGAATAACAGACTGGGTTTCCCAAATTGGGGGAAAGGGGTATGTCAAGGTGTATATGTCCCCTGCTTATTTAACTTATAGCAGGGTACATCACACAAAAGCCAGGCGGGTGAAGCAAAGCTGAACAAGATTTCTGGGAAAATACCAATAACCCAGATATGCAGTGCACCACCTTTATGGCAAAAAGCGAAAAGAATTAAAGAACCCCGAAAAAGGAAAGAGGAGAGTGAAAAAAGTTGCTTAAAAAAAAAAAACATTCAAAAAAAAAGATCATGACTCCGGGTCCATCACTTCATGGCAAATGTTGGGGAAACGTGGCTGACTTTATTTTTATGGCCCCAAAACACTGTAGAGGGTTTTGCCCCTAAAATTAAAAGACGCTTGTTTCCCTGGAAGAAAAGCATGACAAACCTAGACAGCATTTTTAAAAATCAGAGACATTCCCAAAAAAAGTCGTCTGTCAAAGCTTTTTTTTCCATATTTATGTGTGGATTAGGTTGGACCTCACAAAAGAAAGCTGAGTGCTGAAAAAACTATTTTTAAAAAACTGTGGGTTGGAGAAACTCTTGAGAGTCCTTGGACTGCAAGGAATAAAAACCAAAAAACCCAAAGGGAATAAATCCTAAAATTTCTTTGGAAGGACTATGATAAGCTGTAACTCCCTACTTGGCCACCCAAGCAAAGAAAATTTATCATTGGAAAAGGCCCCTGAGCTGGGAAAGTTTAAGGGGAGGAGGAAAGGGGGGTGATAAAGGATGAGATGGTTGGGGGTGGCACATGACTCAATGGACATAGTTGAGCAAACTGGGGAATTGGCAAAGGAAAGGGAAACCCGGCGTGCGCTCCATGGGGTAAAAAGTTTGGACACAACTGATGACGAAAAAACTGAACTAAAAAAAACAGATTTTTTTAAAAGGAACAAAAATTAATGAATAGTTTTTTTAAAAACAATGTTATTCCAGGAAACAAAAAAAATTTTTAAAGTCTTAAAGGAAAATTTTTATTCCCCTTAAGCTACCATTCAAAATTTACCAAAGGGGGGAAAAAAAAGGGGAAGGAAGGAAATAAGAGAGGGAGGGAGGAGGAGAAACAAAAAAAGAAAGAAAATAAAACCCAAAGGAAACCCGGATAGAAAAAACAAAATCTAAACAAGAATTTTGTCAGTAAAAAAATTTAAATTTTTTTAAATATAAAAGAAATATCAGCTCTCTTTAATTTTCGAAAAAGTTTAATCAACAGTACAAAAATGCACATTAAAGAAAAGCCCTTTATTGCATAAAAGGGGAAGAGAAATCTAAATGATCTTTTAAAAAAAAATAGAAAAATTTAAGGCCCAAAACTTAATTTTACAAATGTGAAGACTAATAACCTGAAAATTCCCCAACCCAAAACGCTAAAAATGGAAAAATAAATATAATTGAAATACTTTTAAAGATGCTGCATTTTAATGAAAGGGAAAAAGAAAATCACCATGGCAAAGAATTTGAAGGGGAGCTGAAAGCCAGAGAAAAAGTTCTGAGCGATTTTAAAGAAGTGTTGAGGAAAGTTTCGGGTCAAAAAAATTTGGGATTTTAAAGCCCAAGTAAGGAAGGACACAGGCTTAGAGATTAGACAAATGTGGAGCTAAAACTGAAAAATTCCTAACAAAAAAAGGGTCTCCAATGGTAAAATTGATTAAAAGGAAAAAGAGAAAAATGAAAACAACTGGACAAGGAGAAAAAAGAAAATTGTCTGTATTGTCTTGCTTGATTTGTGGGAGGGGGGTAGGGGGGGAATATCTCTGAAAATTTCCCTAAGCACAGCCCTGCTTTTAACAATGAGTTTGTAGTATAATTTGCATTACCGCTTGATCAAATAAAAGAAATAGCTCACATGATTATAATGGCTGCAAGTAAAAAGTCCCAGATGGGTGGTAGGCTGGAGATTAATAAAGAGCTAATCTGCAGTTTAAGTAAAGGCAAATAGCAAAAGACTCAGAAAAAAGTCAATTTCATTCAAGTTAATTAATCTGCTGCAAAAGTCCATATGGTTAAAGAAAAGGCTTTCCAGGGGGCTTTATAGTAGGTTGAACCATAAAGAAAGCTAGACGAAAAATTGATGCTTTTGAATGGTGTGATGGGAAATGGCATTGAAACATGAAATTTTCTTTGTGAAAAAAATCGAGTCAGGTTCATGATGTACGGATTGGGGGTGGGACATGGGGTGACCCCAAGGATGGGAAAAGGGGGGGGAGGAAAAGGGGGGGGGGTTCATGATGGGGACACATGTCAACCAAAGGCGGGTTTTAAGTCAATGTTGGGAAAAACCAATACAGTGTTGAAAAGTAAAAAAAATAAAAATTAAAAAAATTTTTAAAAAAGATGTGGTGCTGGAGAAGATTCTTTAAAGTCACTTGGACAGCAAGGGGAACAAATCGAAATCCTAAAGGAAATCAAATTTTAAAATTCTTTTGGGAAAAATGAGGCTAAAACTGAGTCCAAACTTTGGCCCCCCTAAATTTTTTTAAAGGGCCCAAATCGTTTGAAAACCCGATGCTGGAAAATTGAAGGAGAGGAGAGGGGCAACAGAGAAGAGATGTTGGATGGCTCATGACTCAATGGACATAGTTTAGCAAACCCATGAGTTGTGAAGGGCAGGGGAAACCTGCCGTGCTGCGTTTTGGGGGCACTAAACCAAAATAACTGATGGACTAAACAAAAGCGGGGGGATGAGTGTGTTTCTATTAGGCCCTTTAATGATGGATTTAAGGCCCCCCCATATTAGGAGGGTAAAACGTTTTTTTCCCCTTTAAATCTGTTTTTTTTAAAGGTTAACTTACCCCAAAACAAACCCATAGAAAAATGAAAATGTTTGACCATATTTGTGCACTGTGGTCCACCAAAATGACAATAAAAATTTAACCCTTACATTTACTGACTAACAGTCATCTACACTTTATTTCCTTGCCTTTCCCCCAAAAATAGGATGGTGGAGAAAGTAATGCTTGTTTTTTCCAATTCGGGGAATGCATATGACCCGTTGGCCCGAGAGTTAACTAAAATTAACTTTTTGCAAAGGGGGGTTTTTTTGTGGTAACAAAAATGCCAAAATTGATTGTGATGGTTCCAAACTCTGTAACTTTTCATACGGTGAGTTGTATGATAATTGAAAAATATCTCAATGAGGCTTCCCCAAAAAAACTTTTTTTTTCACATATTTTCTACTTAATTTTTTAACATGAAAAAATAAGAAACTTCCCCCCTGAAAGAAAGAAAAAAAAAAAGGGAAAGGGGGAAAATTCCCTCTGCAACCCCTTTTTAAAGGCCCAAAAAGAGCGAAACTGAACCAGATATTTTATTTTCTATTGAAGTGACAAACCCCAAACCCCATACAATATAAAAATTTTTGATTTTTATTTTTTTTATGTTTTACCCCTTTGCCCCTAACTGAATAATCTCTGAACCCTTACCAATATTCTTGCAATTTAAATTCTTTGGACAAAAGAAAAACCCCTCTATTAAAACAAAAAAGGGGGGGGGGGTTGGGTTTAAAAGGAAGGAAAGCTATTTGACTTTGCCTTTTTTTGTGACAAATCAAGTACAATGAGGTTCCTGCAATCCTTATACGTTTCCTTTAATCCTTATACAGGTTCCAAAAACAAACTTTTTACAAAGCAATTTTTTAAATATAACAAAAACTTTAGATAAATTCCCCAGACTGGCTATTTTGGGCTATGCTTCAAAAGTTACTAAAAGTGCAAATGTGACGGTCTTCTAAAAAGGGCCGGAGATTGCTACCCTATTTTCATCCCCTTGGATGAGGTGGAATTTCTTCAAAAATACAATATGTCTGAAAAAAATGGGAAAGTAAATTTTTAAATTAAAAAATATGGTGGTTCCATCTTGGCTCCCTCTTTCACACTTTCACTTCAAGGGAACCAATCCCGGTTTTTGAGTTGTCCATGGAGAGGCCCACAGGATGACACCTATCCCCGCCAAAAGCCCTAAGTGAGGTGGAAATGGACCCTTTCGAGTTGAGCTTGGATGATGGCACCCCAAAATAGAAATGAGGCACTTATGAAGAATTGAGACAAAGACCTCAAGTGAACAGCACATAGACTCCTGACCAAAAGAAATTGAGATAAATGTGTCTGTTTTTTTACTTCCTGTTTGAGGAAATTTGTTAACTTTAACAATAACATGGCTTCCAGGGGGTTCATGGCAAAAAAAAAAAAAAAAAAAGCTACTCCAATCAAAAACACAAGAGACGCGATTTTGACCCCTGTCAAGAAAAACCCCCAAAAAGGGAATGGCTACCCCTCCATATTTTTTCCGGGGAAATCCCATGGACAGGGGATCCGGGCAGACTACAGTTCATGGGTACGTAAACATAATGAACCCACTTAGCACACTGCAATTTGTGTGTTGTATTTTTTTATTTTTTCATTTCAGTTGCTCGTCGTTCTGACTCTTTGCCCCCCCTGGCCACAGCATGCAGCTCCCTGCCCACCAATCCCGGAGCCCCACCCAAACCCATGCCCATTGTGTCAGTGATCCCACCCAAACCACTATCCTCTGTGTCCCCTTCCCTCCCGCCTTCAATCTTTCCCGCATCAGGATCTTTTTAAATAGTCAGCTCTCGCCCCGGTGGCCAAAGTATTGGGGTTTTTAGCTTCAACATTTTATACTTCCAATGAACACCCAGGACTGATCTCCTTTATGATGGACGGTTGGATCTCCTATAAATCCTGTTGCACATTTGTAACACAACACTGTAAATGAATTAAGTAAAAAAAAAAATTAAAATTTAAATAAAAAAAAGTAATGGTTATTGTAGTCCGGGAACCTTTCCCATCAGCTATAGTTCTAAACGTGGCAATCATTACAATTTATTACATATCCAGAGACAAAAATTTATGTCATTACTATGTGCATCACCCCCCTTTACACAATCTTTAAAAAATCCATCCATGGTATTTTTACATAAGTTTGGGGTCATACACATTGTTGTTTGACCCTCCCCCTCATTTGACATGCATCACTAAGGCAGAAATTTTCCATTATTAATAATTGTATTAATGTTTTTTTTTTTGGTACATAGATCCCCTGGGAAATTATCGGGGTTTTGACAAGAAAGTTATAATTCCCTTTTTTTCCAAATACATTTTTAAACCAGGAAAAAGGGACTGTTTTAAAAATATCTTGATTGTAAATCATTTGGGCCCCTTTGGGTAAAGCACAATGTATAAAAATTTCATCATAGAGATCGGGTAAAACAAGAATGCAGAACATATGAAAGTTAACTTTAATATTATTTTAAATATGCAAAATGTTTCCCCAAGACATTTTTAATCTTCATTTTAACTCAAATCCATTCAACTTGACAAGTAGAAAGAATGCTGCTTTATTTTTCTCTACCTTTTTTCCTTTAAATTCAAAATCAATATAATTTGGGCCTTGTTTTTTTAAAAAAGACAGATACATCAATAAATTAACCCTAAAATAAAACTCAGATCATACCCCATAAAAACAGTTTTTTCCCCATTACTCTTAAAATCCCCCGTGTCAACCAACTATTCAACCCTCTGCTTCACATGGACAAAATTGCTTTCTTTTTTAAATTTCAATGAGTTTTCGCTTTTTCTGGGCACCCCTTTGGGGACTTTCAAAAGTTTCTCAAGATGGAATCATTTTTTATCTGCCACAGAAAAAGCAAGAAAAAAGCCTGGTAAGAACACTAGAATTATATCTGAAGTCCTTCTCTCCTTATGCTGGTCAAGCCTGGTTTTTTAGTTCTAAACCACGAGTAAGTCATTTACCTTTTGAAAGGGAAGCAAACTGATGAAAAGTGAGGAACCTTTTAGGGAAGAGGGGGAAAAAAAAAATTAGTGAAACCAATAACACTTTTTCTCCAGTTGGAGGCAGGCTTTTTCTTTCCTTTTAAGAATATAAGGGAAAAGCTCTCTTTTCCCCAATCAAATCAATGAAAATTTTCCTATGTTTCCAATAAGAATTTTAAGACCTCCAAAAGGTTTTGACATCATCTTTATGATTTAAAAAGGAAAAACATTTAAAAAGAAGTTTGGAAGACGCGCAAAAAAACATCAAAACAAAACTTTGCATTTTTTGATTAGGAGGCATCTATGTTAGTGATTAAAGATTATATTTTAAAATCCTGCCTATTATAAAAACCCCAGGTTTTTGTAAAAGGGTTTTTTTCAAAACTTTGGTGAACTTTCAGAGAACATATACTCACCCCCAAAAAGGCAGTTAATCACTGATGATTCAATGAATTAAGGTACCATAACTTTTTTAATTGAAAAAAAAATTTTTATTTTTTAAATTTGGGGGCTAATTATTTAAATATTTTGTATTTTTGTGATATATTTACATGACAGCCTGGGGTTAATGTGTTCCCCACCCCGAAACCCCCCTCCCACCTCCCCCCCATCCCTTTCCCCCCCGGGTCTCCCCGTGCACCCCGCCCTGATCACCCGTCCTCATTTTAAGGTCTGGGATCTATTTAACATAAAAAATAACATGTTTCAATGCTATCTCTCAAAAACATCCCACCCTCGCCTTCTTCCACAGAGCCAAAAGTCTGTTCTTTGTATCTGGTCTCTTTGCTGTCTCGCATATAGGGTCACGTCCATCTTTTAAATTCATATTTTGCTTTTTAATATACTGTATTGGGTTTTTTTTCGACTTACTTCACTCCATAAATAGGCCTCCAATTTCATTCACTTCATTAAAACTGACCAAATGCATTCTTTTTAATAGCTGATCATTTTCCTTTGTGTATTGACCACAGCTTTCTAATCCATCCATCTGCCGAGGATATCTAGGTTGCTTCCATGCCCTGGCTTTTATAAACAGCTGTGATGAACATTGGGGTCCCTACTCTTCAATTCTGGTTTCCTCGGGTTTTGGGGTTGGGTTTGCGGGGTCATATGGCAGTTCATTTCCATTTTTTTAAGGGAAATTTCCCCACACTGTTCTCCAAGTGCGACTAGTTTGCTTCCCACCAACAGTGTAAGGGGGTTTCCCCTTTTTCCCCACACCTCTCCAGCATTTATTGTTTGTAGATTTTTGATAGCACCATTCTGACCACGTGAGTTGTACCCATTTTTTTTGTTTTGCATTTCTCTGAATGAGTGATGTTGGCACTTTATGTGTTTGTTAGTATTGTATTCTTTTTTGGGAGAAATTCTTTTTAGTTTTTTGGGCCCCTTTTTTTTTTTTTATTGGATCATTTATTTTTCTGGAAATTTACTGAGGAGTTTTTGATATTTTTTGAATTAAATTCTTTACAGTTGCTTATTTTCTATTATTTTACCCCTTCTGAAGGCTGTCTTTACCTTGTTTTTAGTTTCCCTTTATTATGAAAAGCTTTTAAATTTTAAATTTTGTCCCAATTTTTATTTTGCTTTAATTTCCATTACTCCGGGGGGTGGGTCTAGAGGATCCTGCTGTGATTGTGATAGAGAGGTTTTTCCCTTTTTCTCCCCCAGGATTTTATAGTTTTTGGTTTATTTTAGTCTTTAAACCATTTTGAGTTTTTTTTTGTGTATGGCAGGGCACCATTTTGTGTCTGTGAATCATGTATTAAATCTGTTTATCGCAAAAAAATATAAAAATGTGGCAAGCCCTTTTCAAATTGATTATTATAAACTATAAAAATTAATAAGCAGAAACATCAATTAAATAGATTGGGAAACCAAAGGGGGAAACTTCATGCCCTTGGGTGATAACAGGCCCCAAAAGGGAAAAGGGGAAAAAATCCTCTCTTTCCTGGGAAAGGGCTTTGCCCAAAAAAAAAACCCTGGGTTCTTTATTTCACAGGCCCCTCAGCTTCTTTTCTATTTAAAAAATTTCTCGCTCCCTTTCCCTGTGGGGACTTGCATGTGGGGGTTGCCATGGTTGCAGACCTTTAAAAGGGAAATTTTCCTTTATTTAGTCTTTGCTAAGGATATATGATGGGTTTTTTTGATTCTATCAACATTTTTGGGGCCTTACAGAACCAGAGAAAACCCTGTTGGCTCCCGACTGGAACAAATAATTGGTGCCAAAGTTTGGGCCCTTTTTGCACATGTTTTCTTGCCAACCCTGGGTTTAAAGTACTCTTTTTCCTGGGTTGAACCTCCTTTTGAAATGGGAAAATCTCCTCCTATCAATAAACAAGGATGCACAGCTATCTGGGTTTGGCCCCAATGGAATTTCTGAGTCGTGGACGAAGCAGAA